>BQKN01000949.1:87212-99614 GCA_022839385.1 Asparagus kiusianus
AATCTCCCACTTGGAGACCAAACCGACGGCAACGGGCTATCTCATCAAACTTCTCTCCTGTGTGGCTCCGCCCTCATCATTTATGCATGAAGGCAAACTGAAGTTGCGCACAACTCCAGTTTCTGAACTGTCACCGTCTTTGTTAACATGTCTGCTGGATTCTTACTTCCTGGAATCTTTTCCAGTTTCAACACGTCATCTTCCAACAGGGATCTGATGAAGTGGTATCGAAGCGCAATGTGCTTCGTTCTGGAATGAAATGCTGAATTTTTCGCCAAGTGTATCGCACTCTGGCTATCACTGTGCAAAACATTCCTCTCCTGTTTGAATCCCAGCTCTGTCAACAAACCCTGAAGCCATATCATCTCTTTACTGGCTTCCGTCACTGCAACATACTCAGCTTCTGTAGTGGATAGGGTAACGATCTTCTGTACCTGTGACATCCAACTAACAACTGTAGTTCCGACGGTGAATACATAGCCGGTGGTGCTTCTTCGGTGATCAACTTCACCGCCGAAGTCTGCATCTACGTACCCTTGCACTTCCACTTCTCCCTTACCAAAGTGCAAACACTTCTGTGTGGTACCTCGTAGATATCTCAGAATCCACTTAACTGCTTCCCAATGAGCTTTTCCTGGATTCGACATAAACCGGCTGACCACTCCCACTGCATGGCCAATGTCTGGTCTCGTACAGACCATAGCGTACATCAAGCTTCCGATAGCTGAGGCGTAAGGAACCTGAGCCATACTCTCTTTCTCTTCTTCTGACTGAGGAGACTGATCCTTCGATAAACGAAAATGGCTGGCCAAGGGTGTGCTCACAGGCTTGGCGTTGCCCATGTTGAATCTCTGAAAAACACGGTTGATGTACTCCGTCTGAGATAACTGCAAGAGACCTCTCTTCTTATCTCTCGTGATTTGCATTCCAAGGATCTTCTTTGCTGGACCCAAGTCCTTCATGTCAAACTCCTTTGACAGCTGCTGCTTCAAACTCTTGATATCCTTCATATCTACTCCTGCAACCAACATATCATCAACATACAGCAGTAGGATGATATAACTGGACTGATATCTTTTGAAATAGCAACAGTGGTCGGCGTTGCACTTCTGGAAGCCTTCCTTGTGCATGAAGCCGTCAAACTTCTTGTACCACTGCCTTGGGGCTTGTTTCAGGCCATACAAGCTCTTCTTGAGTCTGCACACCAGGTTCTTCTTCTTTGCTTCTGAGAAACCTTCTGGCTGGTGCATGTATATCTCCTCTTCTAGATCTCCGTGAAGAAACGCCGTCTTCACGTCTAACTGCTCGAGATGAAGATCTTCAATTGCTACAATACTCATCACGGTCCTGATAGTATTTAGCTTTACCACGGGAGCAAAAATATCGGTGTAGTCAATTCCTTCCTTCTGCTGGAAACCTTTGACAACTAGCCGGGCTTTATATCTTCTGGAACCATCCTGCTCCTCTTTCACCCGGTACACCCATTTGTTGTGGAATGCCTTCTTACCCGTGGGCAACTCAGCTAGTTCCCACGTTTGGTTTGATATGAGAGATTTCATCTCATCTTTCATTGCAAGCTCCCACTTGCTCGCATCTCCACACTGACAAGCTTCATCAAAGCTTTTAGGCTCCCCACCATCTGTCAACAACAGATAGTTCATGTATCTCCTGTTGGGTACAGGAGGACGAGAAGATCTTCTTAATATCGGAGCTGGTGCGTCGGGCTCCTGCGCATCATCTTGTCTAATAGGCTCTTCTTGCTGAGGACCCTCTGCATTTGGTTCTACCGAGAGGTTACTCGGGACATCATCTGCATCTACGAATATTGACTCGCTCTCTGAGTCATCTGTCTTGTGCATGTCCTTGTACATCACCTTCTCGTTGAATATCACATCTCTGCTCCTGATCACCTTCTTGTTTTCGTTGTCCCAAATGCGGTAGCCGAACTCATCTTCACCATAGCCGATGAAAGTGCATTTCTTTGACTTGGGATCAAGCTTATTCCTGCCTTGGTCACTAATATGCACGTAAGCTACACAACCAAAAACTTTAAGATGAAAGAGTTTTACCTCTTTTTCGCACCATACCTCCTCTGGTATTCTGTGCTCCAATGGAACCGATGGACCTCGGTTGATCAAGTAAGCTGCTGTGTTGACCGCTTCTGCCCAGAACTGCTTTGGTAGGCCTGACTGTACTCGAATGCTTCTGGCTCTCTCTGTCAACGTTCGGTTCATCCGCTCAGCTACACCATTTTGCTGAGGAGTGCCGGGCACGGTTCTCTCCATTCTGATCCCGTGCTCATAGCAGAACTTCTTGAATCCGGTGTCTTCATATTCACCGCCATTGTCGGTCCTGAGTTTCTTTATTCTCAGACCGGTCTCATTCTCGACCATAGCTTTCCATCTCCTGAAAGCCTCAAATACTTCTGACTTATGCTTCAGAAAGTAGACCCACACTTTCCGAGAGTGATCATCGATAAAAGTCACGAAGTAATGTTTTCCACCAATGGACGCGGTGGTTGTTGGTCCCCACACATCTGAGTGAACGAGCTCCAGTTTCTCTTTCTTGGGGGTTCTGCCACTTCTCTGAAAGCTGACTCTCTTCTGCTTTCCAAGTATACATTCTTCACACATATCCATCTCCACTGACTGCAGTCTTGGGAGTTTTCCCTTTGTGTACATGATTTTCATCCCCTTCTCACTCATATGACCGAGTCTCTGGTGCCACAGCTTTGAAGTCTCATTACCTGCTGCAACTGAGATCAAACAACGTACACCTGCTGTCATATACAAGGTACCAGTCTTCCTGCCTCGGGCAATTATCATTGCGCCCTTTGAGATCTTCCAATCATCTCCATGGAAGGTCGTGGTATATCCTTTGCCAACCAACTGGCCTACGGATATTAAATTCTTTCTCAGGTCGGGAATATGCCTGACATCCTTCAGCTCCCATACTGACCCGTTCAACTTAATTTTTACCACGCCTTTACCCACAATAGCACATGGTTGATCATCACCAAGATATACGTATCCAAGATTTCTGGGGGTATACTTCTCGAAGAATTCTTTCTGAGAAGTAGCATGGAACGACGCTCCTGAATCTAACACCCAAGATTCCTCCTTGCTTTCCAAAGAGCATATCAATGCATCGTCTCCTCCTGAGGTGGAGGTGACATTCACCTCTGCCTTCGCCTCCTTCTCCTTCTGTGCACTCTTGCACTGATTCTTGTAATGCCCGGTCTTTCCACAATTCCAACACTCGATAGCCTTCGAGCTGTTGCTTGGATTCCTTGATTTGGACCTCCTGTCCTTTGATCTACCTCTGTAGTTTGATTTTCCTCGTCCGTTTCCTCTGGTTGAATTTCTACCTCTTGACTCTGTATGCAATACTGAAGAGGTTATAGCTTCACCAGTCTCTCTCCGTCGGATCTCCTCACTGAGAACCAAGTCACGAACGTCGCCGAACTTCAACTTTTTCTTTCCCGACGAGCTACTCACAGCTGTGACTGTAGCGTTCCAACTCTCTGGTAGGGAAGACAAAAGTATCAACGCCCGAACTTCATCATCAAACTCAATCTCAACTGAACTCAATTGGGTTGTAACCGTATTAAGTTCATTGAGGTGTTGTGCTACTGACGCGCCTTCCGCCATTTTCAGATTGAATAACCGCCGCATCAAATGAACTTTGTTTGCGGCTGATGGCTTCTCATACATGTTTGAGAGTGCTGCCATAAGACCTGCCGTGGTCTTCTCCTTTGCTATGTTGAACGCAACATTGCGAGTCAACGTCAATCTAATAACTCCGAGGGCTTGTCTATCCAGAAGGTTCCACTCTTCTTCCTTCATGGAATCCGGCTTCTTCCCCGATAGTGGTTGATACAGATTTTTCTGATACAGATAATCCTCTATCTGCATTTTCCAGAATCCGAAATCTGTTCCATCAAATTTCTCAAGTCTTATTTTCCCTTCATCTGCGGCCATGGCTCCCACTTGAATCTGACTTCCTCTAGATCGTTTCACGCTCTGATACCAGTTGTTGGGAATTTAACGCTAAAATCCCTAATGCAACAGAAACGCAGAATAGAGAACAGTACACCAAGTTTAACGAGGTTCGGCAACTGCCTACGTCCTCGGGAGCCACACAGATAATTTCTTATTAATCAAACAAGAAATTACAAATCAAGAGCAAATCCCTAATCTGGGATTTCTCAAATGAAACACTGTAGCTACAGTGTTAATAATTAAAGGGAATATACCCCCTTTCAAATCTCTCTTGAGAATAAATAAAACCCACAATAAAGAGTCCCCTCTTAAATTCTCTCTCTCTCTCTTCTTAAATCTCCTCAACCACTGTTGAAAATTGGGATCAACCAACAATAAATCACTGCTGTGATTTCAAATGAGAAACGCTACTGCGTTTTGGGGGTTTTCCGCCGCCGCTGCCTGGAATCGAAGAGAGAGAGAGAGAAAAAGGGGAAGAGCAGCGAACCCTAGGGCATCAGGGTCCCCTTTTATAGCCGAGAGATTGACAGGCTGGCGACAGCCTGTCGCCAGCGATCGCTTGCACGCGGAGGTGGGAGGCTTGACGCGGAGGTCGGCATCTCTCAAACGCGCGGATCGACGAGCTTCTGAACGCGATGGTCGTCGAGCTGCTGGACACGAGGGTCAGGTGGGCGTTCGCAGCGGATCTCGAGCTCGCCTGGGACTATTCTCGAGCTCGTCGGAGCTCCTCGCCGGCCGAGGTTGGTTTCCACCCTCAAATCTAACATTGTTGAGATCAATTTCAAAGATTTGGGGCATCGAAACATTAAAGAGTTGTGGGGCCTGAGATCCATTTTTAAGATGTGGGGGTCTAATTCGAAACAGTGAAGATTTGGAGGGCTAATGTCCCAATAACCGTTTTCTTTTTCTTTGTATAATTTTCAAAGTGACCTCTGTAATATAATTCTTTGCACAAACTTAGCAAAGCCATTATTGTGCAAACTGCAAAGAGAAGCAAGAGACCGTTGTATTTGTAACCAGAGCTTTAAAATAGCCCCTGCAGATAGAAAGCGTGTGATAGGGGAGAATGACTTAAACTCGCATGAGGGCTTTTGGCAAAAAAAAGTGAACGCTTTGGTGAGCATTGGAATGTGAGAAACAATTTGAAGAGGAGGGGCACGATTACGAGGATAAATTGAGAGAGACAGAGCTTTGGAAGGGTAATGTGTTTGACTTTGTTTTCTTGCATTTATATCTTTGTTTTATTTGGTAGTGGTGGGGGTGGGGGGAGATGTTACCCTGTTATTTGTTTAGTGGGTTATTGTAATCTATGTATTGGTCGATGGGAGTTTGTATTGTTCAAGATGAGACCGAGCTTGTAATGGAGAGCTGTGATAATTTTAAACTCAAGGAAGTACTCGTGTCGATTGGTATTTATTGGGCTAAAGTAGCACTTTTTTCTTACAATTGATTTATCCAAACACAACAATTAATATTCACAGCATTTGACATCCGTTAAGTAAAACTAATTCAATTTTCTATTATCTGGTTTCTTTAATGTGCATCGCGCATATGGTTAAATATATTTTTCATATACAACTATAGGTAAAGAGTAAAACTAATAAAAATAAGTCCTACTTTATAATTTAGAAATTAATTTCAATTCAATGATTTTACATATAAACCAATTTTTTTATATTTTCAATGTAATATGGATATTTTGACATATTCTTAAATATTTTGAAACCCGATAATATTAATTGGATTCATATATTAAAAAGACTTTGTATATTTAAAATAATATTTTCTAGGGTTTTTCCGATGTTATTCCTTTAAAATTGTAATATTTTTAAATTGATTTCTTAAATCATTAAAAACCGCTATTAGGTCCCCCATATCTTATACCTTCTAAACTATCACTCTTGATTGGAGAGAAAATTTTGAAATAACTTATAAGAACAAATGGATCTAATAGCAATTTCAGTGCTTTGAGGCACTACTTTTGAAACAATTTATAAAAATTTAGGGACTTACCTATAATTAATAATGATTTGAAAGGCTACGTTCAAAATATTAAAGATTTGTGGACTACTATAGAAAAAACAACCTGTCTAGCGTCTAATTTAGATTCAGGTACCAGGCACATTTTTTTAAATTGTGACTGTAATGAGAGTAACAAACTCAAGGTTAAACGCTTCATGAATCGATGGCTCAAGTCAAGCAGCAGAAGCAGAGAACTGCAAACAGCCATGCCTGATCTGCTACTAATGTAGTGATGTGACACCTATTACACTGCCCAGTTATGAGATGACAAGCGTCAGTTATCACTCACGAGCTTAATGAAATGACTCCCCTAAAAAAAAAACAGTGAAAATACAAAAAACAAAAACTCACAAAGTTAAAAATGAACAGAATAATATACCGATGATCTCTCTAGCTCAAAAAGCCTGAACCTGGAAACTTAAAACACGCACCTCTCCCCCGAGGGAAACAGAGAGACCCATTCTGAGAGATCAAAGAAAGAAGGACCATGCTTCTTCTCATCATCACCATCATCTTCAACCTCTCTCCGAACCCAGCTCTCTCTCTCAACAGTGATGGCCTCATCCTCCTCCAATCGAAGCAATTCCTTGATGACCCCAACCACTCACTCTCAAACTGGAACCCGTCAGACCCAGATCCCTGCAACTGGACTGGCATCACTTGCTCTTCTTCTTCTTCCTCTGTTACCTCCATTGATCTCTCCAATTTCTATCTCTCAGGCCCATTTCCCCCTCCTCTCTGCAGACTCCCTTCATTAACCTCACTTTCTCTCTCTACCAACTTCATCAACTCCTCTCTCTCCTCGTCCTCTCTCCGCCCCTGCTCCTCTCTAACACATCTGGACCTCTCTCAGAACCTCCTTGTGGGTTCACTCCCTTCTTCTCTCTCATCCCTCCCTCTCTTAACTTACCTTGATCTCTCTGGTAACAATTTCTCAGGACCGATTCCTCCCTCATTTGCCCATTTCCCCTGTTTACGGTCTCTCTCCCTTGTTGCCAATCTTCTCACTTCCCCAATCCCTGAGTTTTTCTCAAACATTTCCACTCTTAAGCAGCTCAATCTCTCATACAACCCATTTACTCCTGGCCCAATTCCTGCTTCTTTTGGTAATCTTTCGTCTCTTGAGGTTCTTTGGCTCTCTGGGTGCAATCTAATTGGACCCATTCCTTCTTCATTGGGTAAGCTTGCAAAGCTGACTGATCTTGATCTCTCAACCAATGCACTGACTGGGCCTATTCCTTCTTCTTTCGTGGGCTTAAGCTCTGCTGTTCAGATTGAGCTCTACGAGAATTCTCTCTCGGGTTCGATCCCTCCGGGGTTTTCGAACATTAGTTCTCTTCGGAGTGTTGATTTTTCAATGAACAATCTCTCTGGCTCAATCCCTGATGATATTTTCCTTTTGCCTCTTCTTGATAGCTTGCATCTGTATCAGAACAATCTCTCTGGTTCAATTCCTGTCACGACGTCGAGCTCTTCGAAGCTCACTGATCTAAGGTTGTTCTCTAATAAACTCTGTGGAAGTATTCCCGGCGATTTCGGTAGTAAATCACCGCTGAGCTTTGTTGATCTATCTGATAATTTGCTCTCTGGCGAAATACCTTCTAGCATATGCAACAACGGGGTTCTCGAAGAGTTACTTTTGCTCGACAATGGGTTATCGGGCGGAATTCCTGAGTCTCTGAGCAAATGCAAGTCTCTGACCCGAGTTCGCCTGTTAAATAACAAGCTATCTGGCTCTGTTCCCACTGGATTCTGGGGACTTCCTCATGTTTCGTTGCTCGAGCTCGCTGGCAACAGCTTATCAGGTTCAATCTCTCCGTCCATATCCGGTGCTGCAAATTTATCAAAGTTATTGATCTCGAACAACCAATTTCGTGGTCAAATTCCTAAAGAAATTGGTGAGTTGGCAAATCTCTATGAAATCTCTGTCGCCAACAATAGATTAATGGGGCCATTGCCATTAGAGATGGCTAAACTTGCAGAGCTCGGGCGAATTGATTTTCATAACAATTCAATATCAGGTGAAATTCCAACAGGAATAGAGTCATGGAAGAAGCTCAGCCAGCTGAATCTTGCTGACAATGAGCTCACTGGTGAGATTCCATCAGAGCTTGGAGACTTGCCTGTTCTCAATTATCTTGATCTCTCTGGAAATTTGTTAACTGGAGAAGTTCCACTCAAGCTTCAAGACTTGAAGCTGAATCAATTCAATGTGTCAAATAACCAGCTCTCTGGTCCTCTTCCCCCAATGTTTAAGACCCTGGTTTACAGAGAGAGTTTCTTGGGCAATCCCGGGCTGTGTCAGGATCTCCCTGACTTGTGCACTCAACAAAGATCAACAAGTAGACACAGCCAGATTTGGTTGATAAAGTCCATGTTCATACTATCGGTGTTGATTCTCTTCACTGGGGTGTTCTGGTTCTATTGGAGATATCGAAGTTTCACGAAGGCAAAACAAAGAATGGATCGATCTAAATGGACCCTAACATCTTTCCACAAGCTGGGATTCAGTGAGTACGAGATCTTGGATTGCCTGGATGAGGATAATGTTATTGGTAGTGGGGCTTCGGGTAAAGTCTACAAGGCGGTGCTCAGCAACGGAGAAGCTGTGGCTGTGAAAAAACTGTGGGGGTCAGCAAAGAAAGATGTTGAGAATTTGAATCATAATCAAGACGATGATGGTTTCGAGGCTGAAGTTGAGACACTGGGGAAAATTAGGCATAAGAACATTGTGAAGTTATGGTGCTCTTGTAGTCATAAGGATTGTAAACTCTTGGTTTATGAATACATGCCTAATGGGAGTTTGGGCGATTTGCTGCATAGTAACAAGAGCGGGATCTTGGATTGGCCAATGAGGTATAGGATTGCTTTGGATGCGGCTGAGGGGCTTTGCTATCTTCATCATGATTGTGTACCTCCCATTGTGCACAGAGATGTTAAGTCCAATAATATCTTGTTGGATGGGGATTTTAGGGCAAAGGTGGCTGATTTTGGAGTTGCCAAAGTGATCGGAGGAGCAAAATCTATGTCGGTGATCGCTGGCTCTTGTGGATATTTTGCGCCTGGTTTGTGATTCTATAACCCTCTGAATATGTTGTTTTGTTTTTTCTTGACAATTTATGTGCTATTAATTTGCTGATATGTTGTTATAGATATGCCTGTTGTCCCAGTTTTAGATTATTCACATGAATCTGCATAGTATTTGATTTAATTCATATTTCTTCAATGGCCTATTCTTACCCATGTATTTTGTTTATATGAATTTGGGATCAATTACAGAATATGAGATGCATAAGATTTTCTAGAGACTTGGTTGATTAAACTGTGTAACTAGAAGTTGATTGCTGAAGATATTCCTTCAGATTTCTTCCATTACTAAGCTATAAACAAGCTCTTATCTTCAAATACTAGCTGGCATGCTCTTGCTATCACAACCAAGAAGTTTCTTGTCCCTCTTTGTAGGTGCGCATTCATTAAATATTAGGTTCAGATACTTGGATTCCTACTGTATCTGCATCCAAGTTTTATAATAAAACTCCACCTTCCCTGAGCAAATTTTGACATGCGCATCACATAATTAGTTCTTTACTCTCTAGCTAGTGCTTTATTGCGTAGATCTTTATCTACTCTTGTTTTAGTTATCCTCAAGATCGCTGCCATCCTTTTAGAGAGAAGATAATATTTCCTTATTTGATTTGCTTTATTGATGCCAATAATTTTAAAACCATGCTTGCTCTTTTCACTGAAGTCTTCTGATTTCTGTGCACGCAGAGTATGCATACACTCTCAGGGTGACTGAAAAGAGTGATATCTACAGCTTTGGCGTAGTTATTCTAGAACTAGTGACTGGGAAACTCCCAGTTGATCCAGAGTTCGGAGAAAAGGATCTAGTGAAATGGGTATGCACCATAATAGAGCAAAAAGGAATGGAGCATGTATTTGATCCAAAACTCGATATCTGCTTTAGAGACGAGATGAGCAAGTTGCTCGACATCGGTCTTCTCTGTGCCAGTGCTCTCCCCATCAACCGTCCATCGATGAGAAGAGCCGTGAAAATGATTCAAGATGTGAGATCAGATGACAAATTCAATCCCGAGAAAAAGAGCGGGAAGCTTTCTCCTTACTACTATGAAGACGGCTCCTCAGATCAAGGCAGTGTTGTTTAGATTTGGTGTTTGTCTTTGTAAATACTGTTCCTAGTTACTGTTTCAGGTCGCTTTGTGAAAGCAACTCCACAGATTTTGATTAGTCTCTTTTGTGTTGGTTGCTTTCAAGGCAGAGATTTGTGCCCACTAGTGCACTCAATGGAGAAATATGAGGTGGCCCATATTGCTGTAATTTTTCTTTGCCTTTACTGTTTAATTTAGTGGCTCGTTGCTATGCAACTGTGTAAAGTTGCGGGATTTTCACTGATTATATGTAGGGCTTGGTCATTGATTTCTATTTGTATGTTGTCCCCTGCACTTGAGACAACTCTGGGTCTCTTGGGTGGTTGAGTTTTTAATCTAACTTGCTTAAACTTGAAGGGGATGGCATGTGGGTGTTTTCATGTAGTGAGGAGTAGCCAACTTGCAATGGAATTGATTTGCTATAGTATTTTAATGGATTTGATTGCCAACGTGGCTTGTTTCCTACTTTGCTAGATTCTTGCTAGTTACTAATAAAATTAGATGGGTTTTTTAACCAGATGCCTTTCTTGCTTATGAGAAAAGAACAAAGCAAATATCTGGCTTTGATGTTGATATGGTCTTAATCATTTCCCTCTATTATTCTAAAAAGTACAGACAGCTGGATTATTTTTGATACCTGATATATTTGGATTTGAGTAATCCCTCAAACTCACTATAGTACTGTTGATAAATCCATTATGTTCTGATTCTTCTGGGTGTTGACTCCACAGACCTTAACAAATCAAGGTTGAAATCATCATGCTGCGTTAAAGGAATTAGTATTGCAACTGCTAAGGTAACAAGTTGCTGAATCCTAAGGCAGATTGATGGGCTCTTAGCAAGAGAACAAAATTTGCATAATTGGACTTATAATTGGGATATCATTATCCAAAGAAATTCAGTGGCTATCATTCTATCCTTGACTTGGAATCCTTTGGATATCAGAAAGTGTAGTGCTCGGACTATTCGAATTTTCCTATTTAAATTGCAAATATTTTCATCATATCAACTTTGAATAGCCATCCCCCATAAAGTTCCACGCTTGGTGAATTCGCTATTGCAAGTCACTTTCTTGTTGATTTTGATTGGAAATCTGCAATAGATTACCTCCATAGGTCCTAGATTTTGCGCGTGTGAAGTGCACATTCATTGCCTTGTATTGAAGCAAGGTCTATAGTCAAACTATTTGCAGTCTGATTACTATAATTTCAGGTCAGTTGTAAGTAAACAAACAGATATATTTGCATAATTTTATTAACTCTTTGTACAATTGAGTGGTGTACGGATATGGTGGTTCATTACGTGGATTTTATTGTTGGATTTAATCTAATAAATCTAATTGTGGACACATATGATTAATTATTGTGTATTGCTATCGTTTCAGGATAACCCACTAAAGTGATCAATTAAGTTGGGTTAATGGGTATTTAATTATAATCATGGGGTTATATGTGCAGATACCGGGTTGTAATTGTGATTTGTTGAGGGGCCAAATTGCAAAAGTACAACACCTATAAATAAGGGGTTATGGTCCCTAACCTAGGGTTAACTTCTCTAATTCTCTTCACCCCCATCTCAAGAGAGAAATTCGGCTAAGAGAGAACCCTAAGGTTAGAAGATCATCCAAAACCCAAATCAAGATCCAACAATGGATTCAGGTATAAGCTTCCGCTCTTTTGATTATTGTTTAATCTCTTTGAATTAATCATGGCTATATGGTTTTAAGATCTCAAGTTCTAGATCTAACAAGTGGTATCAGAGCCATCTTTGATTTGTTCTTAGAGATTAAGATTAAAGTTGGGTTTTTTGATCTTAAAAATCTGTTTTTGATTGAAATCTGTTCTCGGATGAACAGTATTTTGTTCGGATGAACAGTGTTTTGGAAAATTTTCGGATGAACAGTAATTTTTTTTCGGATGAACAGTAACTGAAAAATCGCCGGTGAACAGTAACTTTTTGGAATTTTTTGGGTTTTTTATCCCAATTTTTCAGCGATTTTTCTTGGATCTGGATCAAGAAAATTTTTCTTTCGATTCAAGATCTGTTTTTGCTTTAATGGCGGCGGTTTCTGGTTGAAACCCTAAGGGTTCGTGGCGAAAATTAAGGAGGTGATTACCTCAAACGAACTTCGCGTTCGTTCAATTTTAACCGAGCTTCGCGCTCAACGAACCTCGCGTTCGTTCTAAGGTGAACCTCGCGTTCAACTCAGG
>BQKN01000949.1:99624-120260 GCA_022839385.1 Asparagus kiusianus
TAAGGTGAACCTCGCGTTCAACTCAGGTGAGCGTCAAGCTCAATTTTAACGAACCTCGCGTTCGTGCTTCAGACGAACCTCGCGTTCGTGCTTCAGACGAACCTCGCGTTCGTGCTTCAGCCGAACCTCGCGTTCGAACTTCAGCCGAACCTCGCGTTCGAACTTCAGCCGAACCTCGCGTTCGAACTTCAGTCGAACATCGCGTTCAGTGAACCTCGCGTTCAAATTTTAAACGAACCTCGCGTTCGTTCTCAAAAACGAACCTCGCGTTTGTTCTGTACTCATATTTTAACGAACCTCGCGTTCGTTCCTAAGTTGAACCATGCGTTCATTTTCAGACGAACCTCGTGTTCGTGCTTAAGTGAGTCTCGTACTCAATACAGTCGAACGTCGCGTTCAAAGCTAAGGGAACTTCGTGTTCATTATGGTTAAGCCTCAGCTTTTCATGGGTCCTCTTTGGTATACTTAATTTATTCAATTAAGTTATGGGCCCTAATTAAGCTGTGAGACCCCAATTAAGTTCAGTTGATTTAAATTAAAATTTTTAATTTAAATCTAATTCGGTTTTTAATCAATTATTTAATTCAAATATTATGACACTAAGGTATTAAGGTTGTCTCTCACTCCAAGTGATTAATTGAAACAAGAAGTTGCCAAAGTAACCTCTCTTGTGTAGATTGTTCATGAGGAATGTGAGATGTTTGTGTGTATGCTTTCGTGTAAATATTTAATCGGCCCAAAGGAAGGTTAATATTTATTTAGACTGTATACACATCTGCGATGATAAGCGTGTGACAATTATAAGGTTTACATGTGAATAATGATTCGATCCAAAGATAGTTTCATTATTTGACATGAGTTATTGTCAATGTTTGATCATTGCAACAAGATATCACTTACAAGTTAATATTACTGTCCAAAGACTTGATATTAATGTTTGTGCCGGTATCTTGGATGGGGATTTGTCATTATTTGAATTTTATTGATTACTAAATATGGTTATTGATGTGAGCATCTTTTGTTTTATTTCAGCTAATGCATCTGCTGCAACAATTTCTGCTAACATCAACTCAATTCCCATGCTAAATGGGTCAAACTTCAAGGTTTGGAAAGAGAACATATTAATTGTTCTTGGCTGCATGGATCTTGACTATGCATTAAGAACTGAACAACCCCAACCTCTCAATGCGGATAGCACTCCTGATGCAAAGAAGGAGCATGAGAAGTGGGAGCGTTCAAATCGCATGAGTCTTATGATCATTAAGCGCGGCGTTCCGGAAGCCTTCAGA
Source organism: Asparagus kiusianus (assembly GCA_022839385.1). Taxonomy (NCBI): domain Eukaryota; kingdom Viridiplantae; phylum Streptophyta; class Magnoliopsida; order Asparagales; family Asparagaceae; genus Asparagus; species Asparagus kiusianus. The sequence continues at coordinate 100,914 of BQKN01000949.1, forward strand.
GGCATAGAATCCGAAGGGATTACTAAGGCTAAAGATTTCCTTGCCGAAATTGAAAAGCGTTTTGCGAAAAACGATAAGGTAGAAACAAGCACGCTTTTAGCTCGCTTGATTTCGATGAAGTATAAGGGCAAAGGAAATATAAGGGAGTACATTATGGAAATGTCTCATATTGCTTCAAAACTTAAGGCACTTAAACTCGATCTTTGTGATGAGTTATTAGTGCATCTGGTTCTGTTGTCTCTTCCTGCACAGTTTAATCAATTTAAGGTCAGTTATAACTGTCAAAAGGAGAAATGGACTCTAAATGAGCTCATTTCATACTGTGTGCAAGAAGAAGACAGGTTGAAGCAAGATAAGACAGAAAGTGCTCATTTGGCCTATGCCTCTAAGGATAAGGGCAAGAAAAGGAAGAATGATAAGGAAGCTGCTAAGGGTCCAGTTGAGAAGAAACAACATAAGGATAATCAGGGTTGTTTCTTCTGTAAGAAACCTGGACATATGAAGAAGGACTGTACAAAATATCATGCTTGGCGTGATAATAAGGGTACGTTCCTTTCTTTGGTCTGTTCTGAGGTTAATTTAGCTTCAGTACCTAGAAACACTTGGTGGTTAGACTCTGGTGCTACTACTCACATAAGTGTTTCTATGCAGGGTTGTCTGAGCTACCGAAAGCCAAGTGATGTTGAAAGACACATCTTTGTGGGCGACGGTCAGTCAGTAGATGTGGAAGCAATTGGGCATTTTAGGTTGCTATTAGGAACTGGTTCTTATTTGGATTTAAAAGATACTTTTGTAGTACCGTCTTTTAGACGGAATTTGATTTCAGTTTCTGTATTGGACAAATCAGGTTATTCTTGTTCATTTAGAAACAATCAATTCAGTTTATCTTTTAATTCAAATGTTGTGGGAACCGGTTATTTAAGTACTTATGACAACCTATATTTGCTCGATACAATTGCTTCTTATAATGAATCCTTGCATGTGGAATCACGTGGTACTAAGCGTAAATTAAATAAGGAAAATTCGGCGTCATTATGGCATAAGCGCTTGGGTCATATCTCAAAAGGTAGAGTTGAGCGTCTTGTGTCTGATGGCATTTTGGATTCCCTTGATTTTTCGGACTTCGACGTATGTGTTGAATGTATTAAGGGAAAACAGACCAAAGTGAAGAGATTAGGTGCCAACAGATCTTCGGATGTCTTAGAATTGATACATACAGATATTTGTGGGCCATTCCCTACGGAATCCTGGAATGGTCAACAATATTTTATAACATTCATAGACGATTACTCACGTTATGGGCACCTATATCTCATTCATGAAAAATCTGAGTCTCTGGACATGTTCAAAACCTATAAAGCTGAAGTTGAGAATCAACTCAACCGAAGAATTAAAACCGTTAGATCTGATCGTGGTGGTGAGTACTACGGCAGATATGATGGTTCAGGTGAACAACGTCCAGGACCATTTGCTAGATACCTAGAGGAATGCGGTATCGTCCCACAGTACACCATGCCGGGTTCACCTAGCATGAATGGTGTAGCTGAAAGACGAAATAGGACTCTTAAGGATATGGTAAGAAGTATGATTGCTCATTCTTCTTTACCAGAGTCACTCTGGGGAGAAGCACTTAAGACAGCAGCTTACATTCTGAATAGAGTACCAAGTAAAGCAGTTGCTAAAACACCTTATGAGCTTTGGACTGGTCGAAAGCCCAGTTTAAAGCATTTACATATTTGGGGATGTCCAGCTGAGGCTAGGCCTTATAGGCCAAATGAAAAGAAATTGGACTCCAAAACAGTTAGCAGCTACTTTATTGGTTACTCTGAACGCTCTAGGGGCTATAAGTTTTATGATCCCACTATAAGGAATATTTTTGAGACGGGAACAGCAACATTCTTTGAGGATGTTGAGTTTGGGGGGAGAAATAAGGTTAGAGACATTAGTTTTGAGGAGGAATTGGCTTCAGATCCAATCCATACAGTTACTTTTGACAATATTCAGGTTCCTATACCTGTTGTTGCTCAAGAAGTAAATCCGGAACCTCAAGATGATAATGTTGAACAACTCCCTGTTCCAGAAGAACAAACTCAACAACCTCAAGAACCAGTGCCATTAAGGAGATCCACGAGAGAAAGGAGAAATGCTATTCCGGATGATTATGTTGTATTTCTCCAAGAACATGAGGAAAGTAGTGGAATGTTGGAAGATGATCCAATCAACTTCCTTCAGGCCATGAAAAGTTCTAACTCTCAACAGTGGATTGATGCCATGAATGAAGAGTACAAGTCTATGCAAGACAATAAGGTTTGGGAACTTGTCCCGTTACCAGAAGGTGCAAAACCAATTGGTTGTAAATGGATTTTTAAAACCAAGCGGGATGCAAACGGTAATGTGGAGAGGTATAAGGCACGTCTTGTGGCTAAAGGCTATACTCAAAAGGAAGACATTGATTATACAGAGACTTTCTCTCCGGTTTCATCGAAAGACTCATTCAGAATAATCATGGCACTTGTTGCTCATTATGATCTTGAGTTACATCAGATGGATGTTAAGACTGCATTTCTCAATGGTGACATTGATGAGATGATCTATATGGTGCAACCAGAAAACTTTGTGTCGGGAGACCCAAAGAATATGGTATGCAAATTAAGGAAATCCATCTATGGACTCAAGCAAGCTCCTCGTCAATGGTATCATAAGTTTCAACAAATAGTTATCTCGTTCGGTTTTGAGATGAACATTGTTGATGACTGTGTATATCACAAGTTCAGTGAGAGTAAGCATATTTTTCTGGTTCTGTATGTGGATGACATCTTGCTTGCCACTAATGATATAGGCATGTTGCACGAAACCAAGAGATTTCTATCAAAGAATTTTGAGATGAAAGATCTTGGGGACGCCTCTTTTATATTAGGGATCCAGATACATCGAGATCGCTCTCGGGGTATTCTTGGATTATCACAAAAGAGCTATATCGATAAGGTACTTAAAAGGTTTGGCATGCAAGACTGCAGACCAGGAGATACCCCTGTTGCTAAGGGAGACAAGTTTAGTCTCAATCAGTGCCCTAAAGGTAACCTTGAAATTCAGGAAATGCAGAAGATTCCTTATGCTTCGGCTGTAGGAAGTCTAATGTATGCTCAGGTATGTACGCGTCCGGATATTGCGTACATTGTTGGGATGTTAGGCAGATACTTAAGCAACCCTGGAATGGATCACTGGATAGCAGTCAAAAGGGTTATGAGGTATCTTCAGAAAACAAAAGATTACATGCTCACATACAGAAAATCAGAAAATTTGGAGGTCATTGGGTATTCGGATTCTGATTTTGCTGGATGCCAAGATAGCAGGAAGTCTACATCAGGCTACATTTATATGTTAGCAGGAGGAGCTATATCATGGAAAAGTGTCAAACAGACACTAGTAGCTTCCTCCACTATGGCAGCAGAATTTGTAGCTTGCTATGAGGCATCCAATCAGGGAATATGGCTGCGAAATTTTGTCACGGGACTGCGCATTTTGGAAAATGTTGAAAGACCACTAAGGTTATATTGTGACAATAAATCTGCAGTAATGTATTCAAATAACAACAGGAGCTCAATTAAGTCAAAACATATTGACATTAAGTTCCTGGTTGTGAAAGAAAGGGTACAGAGTGGACAGATATCCATAGAGCATATTGGGACAAACTCCATGATAGCTGATCCTCTTACTAAGGGATTACCACCCAAGGTCTTTCACGAGCATACTGCTCATATGGGGGTGGTAATATTTGAGGATATTATGATTTAGTGGGAGTTTGTAATTGTGGTGCTTTATGTTTGTTTGTATTGTCTGATCAGAATAAAGTTTTCAGTTAAGTCACTCTGTTACATTATGTTTGGTTTTGACCTCATTAAGGAGGACCAGTTGAAAATAGACATGTACTGATCACATTGCATGTAATTTTCATGCTGCACATCCATGATTGATCTATGTCGTTTGATTGTATTGGTATATGTGACCATTGATGGGTCGAGTCACGATAAATGTGACAAAGGCCGCTTTGATCCTATATTGATATAGTCAATGGACGAGATTGTTCGGAAATACCTTTTCAGTGATAGCAATTTTTGAGCTCATAAGGTTATACACAATTTAAGGAATCATATGGTGTCCAAGTGGGAGATTGTTGGATTTAATCTAATAAATCTAATTGTGGACACATATGATTAATCATTGTGTATTGCTATCGTTTCAGGATAACCCACTAAAGTGATCAATTAAGTTGGGTTAATGGGTATTTAATTATAATCATGGGGTTATATGTGCAGATACCGGGTTGTAATTGTGATTTGTTGAGGGGCCAAATTGCAAAAGTACAACACCTATAAATAAGGGGTTATGGTCCCTAACCTAGGGTTAACTTCTCTAATTCTCTTCACCCCCATCTCAAGAGAGAAATTCGGCTAAGAGAGAACCCTAAGGTTAGAAGATCATCCAAAACCCAAATCAAGATCCAACAATGGATTCAGGTATAAGCTTCCGCTCTTTTGATTATTGTTTAATCTCTTTGAATTAATCATGGCTATATGGTTTTAAGATCTCAAGTTCTAGATCTAACATTTATCTCCAACAACTTGTCATGATAACATTTTCAGTTCCAAATAACTTCTAATGGCATGGTCAGATAGTGAAATGATGTGTTTTCTTTTTGAAGATCTCTTTACGATGAAATGATGCCCTTTAAGATGAGCAAGATTAGTGAAATGATTTCTCTCAGTTTTAAACATCCCTTGTATGCTTTTTTTTTTTGTGTGTGTGTGTGTGTGGATATCATTGCTACCTTGTGGAGGAGACATGATTGGTGCTAAAGTGGATGTCATTCCTACAGGTGCTCTGTGAAGGGATAAAACTTGCACATTAGATGGTCCATACTTAACTCCTTATGGACACTGAAAGAATTGTATAATGTCTAGTGGTATCATGAATACATATCTTATCAAAACGCCACACAATGCGAGGTATTCTGATCTAATTATGATGCCTATAAGAGGGGACATTTTGGTATATTATAGCTCATGCGTGCTCCACAATTTCCTACATAATATTTGGTTCTGATAGGAATGTTATTCTGTTGTCATAGGACACCGCTAGAAACTTCATAGATAATTTTTTTTTATTTTTACTTGTAATTTATTAGTAAGCATTGTTGTGGGTCCAGTCCAAGATAAGACCCATATGAGTTTCACATAAAATAAAATTCTATCTAGAAGAGTATTTAGATGATCTATTTATAATAGAATAGGCTTGGAGAATTCTATTTTATGAGAACCCTGAAATTAATTTCGGCACTACAGTAACCATGAACAGTTACCCGAGAAAAGAAAAGAGGGGGGGGGGAGAGATTCTAGATAGCTCGGTTGTTTGATTGCAGTGATTCAAAAGTCGTTGTATTCAAAATGACGACGCCATCGAGGGTATGGTGCTAGTAAGATGGGTTTTAGGGTTTTGGTACCATAGAGGTAACACTGTATCTTTCTCTTATGATTTAATCCTCAAGTTCAGGTGTAACTTGGAGGGGTTGTACACTTGATTCATAGTGAAATATTTTCTCTGGATTGCCCCGTGGACGTAGGCACTATTTGTCGAACCACGTTAAATCATGGTGTTTGCTTGCTTGTGATACTTTCATTAGTACCGTTATTCATTTAGTGTTTAATTCCGCAGATTAATCTCCATAAAATTCCTAACAAGTGGTATCAGAGCACTGGTTCAAGGCGTGCTTTGGGATAAAAAATATAGAGAATTTTTGCACAATGATAAAATTGGATAGTTCCAATTGGTAAGTATGGAAATTCAAGATGGAAAATATTCTGTATTGTAAAGATTTACATGACCCTATTGAGGGAGATGAAACAAAGCCAGAAAAGATGACTAATAAAGAATAGGAGAAACAACACAAGAAGACGATCAGTTATATTCGGATGTGGATCGACGTTAGTGTGTTTCATCGTGTGTCGGGTGAGACTAATATAAAATCTTTTTGGAAGAAGCTTGAGGATCTCTACGAGCAGAAGACCGCAGGAACCAAGGCGTTTATTATGAGGTGGTTGATGAACTTAAAATTTTAAGAAGGAAGTAACATAGCAGGGTACTTGAATGAGTTTAAGAGTTTGATTAATCAATTAGCTACCATGAAGATGAATATCGATGATGAGCTACAGGCTTTATTGCTATTGGGTTCTTTGTCAGACAATTGGTAAACACTGGTTGTGACAGTTAGCAATACAACTCCAGATGGTATGTTATCGATGAGTATGGTTACTAGTAGTTTATTCAATGAGGAGACTCGGAGGAAGTCTACCAGCACAGATAACTCACAAGCACTTGTCGCGGAGAATAGGGGTAGGAGAAGGTACATGGACCAGTCTAGAGGTCGTGGCACATCCAAGGGCAGATCAAAGTCTAATGGGAGAGGTTATTTTTATTGTAGGAAGCCAGATCATATCAAGAAGAATTGTTAGGCATTGAAGAAAGAGTAAGGTGGGAACAAAGATGAAAAGAAAGATGAGAAGAAGAAAGCTGACAGTGACACTACAACTACTTTTTCTGAGACTGACATTATTCTCATTTGCAGGGAAGAAGACTGTATGCATGTTACACATCAGAATTCCGAGTGGATAGTGGATACATGAGCTACATGTCATGCTACCTCCAATCGAAACCTTTTCACATCGTATAAAGCAGGTAACTTTGGCAATACGAAGATGGTCAATACCAGCTACTCAAAGATTATGAGACTTGGTTATATACACTTGCAGACAGATACCATATGCATATTGATCTTAAAGAATGTACAGCATGTTCTCAATTTGCGGCTCAACTTGATTTCGGGTCTTACTTTGGAATGAATGGGATATGAAATTCAATTTGGTGAAGAAAAATGTAAAATCACCAATGGCTCTCTTGTGGTAACTAGAGGAAGTATATATTGCAATTTATATAACACTCAAGCAAATGTTTCATATGATTCTTTGAGTGTGGCTCAAGATAGTGACACTCTCAGTTTGTGGCATAGGAGGCTCGGGCACATGAGCGAGAAGGGGTTACAAATATTGGCAAAGAATTCTCTCATTCCCTTTGTTAAAGGTTCGTCATTCACCCTTTGTGATTATTGTTTGTTTGGCAAACAACATAGAGTTTCTTTTAGTAAGTATTCTAAAAGAAAAGATAATATCCTAAATTTGATTTATTCTGATGTTTATGGTCATATTGAGGTGGAGTCCTTGGGTGATAATAAGTATTTTGTCACATTTATTGATGATGCATCACAAAGGATGTGGATCTTCTTATTAAGGATAAAGGACCAGGTGTTTTCAATCTTCCAGAATTTTCATGCCATAGTGGAGAGGCAGACATAAAAGAAGTTGAAGTGTTTATGCACTGATAATAGATGAGAGTACACTGCCATTGAATTTAGAGATTATTGCTCCAAGCATGATATTCGACATCAGAGGATAGAGCCCGACACACCACAACATAATGAAGTTGCAGAGAGGTACAACATGACCATTGTGGAGAAAGTCAGATACATGTTGAAGATGGCGAAGTTACCTAAGAGCTTATGGGCTGAAGCTGTTCACTCTGCATGCTACATAATCAACATGTCTTCTTCAGTTCCTTTGGGTTTTGATATTCTAGAGAGAGTTTGGTCCGAAAAAGATATTTCCTATCCTCATCTGAAGGTGTTTGGTTGCAAGGCTTTTGCACACATTCCGAAGGAGAAGAGACAGAAGCTTGATGATAGAGTGGTTCCTTGCATCTTCCTTAGTTATGGAGAAGATGAGCTCGGCTACAAACTATGTGATCCAGAAAGGAGACGAATTATCAGTCGCACAGATGTGATTTTATAGGAGGATCAGACTATTGCAGATCTCGGGAGAGTAGAGCACTCAAAGAGTATTGCTAGTGAGATTTCAGATATAGCACTCATTTCATCTCATGTACAGTTACATCCTACGGATATAGAACAGGTGCATGATGATGATGTTGATGATGATATTCAGATACCAGAGCAGGGAGATGGCGATCAGGATCACAAGCAAGAGGCTCCTTAGCAGGGGGAGCATCACCAGCAACAGGAGTTTACAGAGCCATAACTTAGGAGATCAGCTAGAGAGTATCGACCATCCACGAGTGTAGGCTGTCTAAAAATTACTACAGATAGCTTATCCTTATCAAACACCGATGATGGAAGTTATAATTTGACGGCTTCCAGAAGGTTATAATTTGAGGACTTTCACGTAGATCGATGAAGATTATAATCTAACGATCTTCATAACAACTGATGAAAGCTCTAATCAATAACCTTCACAATTAATATCGGGAGTTACAATCTGACGACTCTCATATTTTTAAAGAGCCAAGAAGAAGATTACAAGATGATAATCTTTACAACGCTCTAGCAAAAGAGACTATAAATTGATGGTCTCTTCAAATCAAAACGCAGATATCTTTCAAACCGTAAGGAATTTGGCGAAACATACAGGATCAAACCGAACCCTATGTGGTAAGTTTGGTTGCACCGTCTCACCGAGATAGTTGATTTTTATATATAATTCGTCCGATTCCGACTTACAATTTGAAAGTTATGACCTGTTCTTCACAGCAAATTATGTTCTAAAGCCCGTCTATAAGACAAGGCTTCGCCTGAACGTTGGACTTAGCCTGAAGCTCGCCAAGCCCGTCTGAGGCTCGCCTCTACATCCCAGAGTCAAAACACATGGCTCATGCCCGTATTCCAGAGTCAAAATGCAGAGCTCATGCCTGCGTTCCAGATGCAAAATGCAGGGTTTATCCCCAGCGTTCAAGTCCAGACACAGAGCTCCTAGCCGCGTTCCCAGAATAAAAAGCAGATGTCCTCCCTGTGTTACAACACCAAAACGTGGAGGTCCTCCCCGTGTGTTAGCAACAAAACACAGAGGTCCTCCCTGTGTTGCAATATCAAAACGCAGAGGTCGGTCGGTCCTACGTTGCAACATCAAAAATGCAGAAGTCCTCCCTGCGTTGCAACATCAAAACGTAGAGGTCAGGTCTGTGTTGCAACATCAAAAACGCAAAGGTCTTCCTTGCGTTGCAACATCCAAACGCAGACTTCATTGTTGCGTTTTCAGCCTAAAACGCAGAACCCAACTCTGCATTCTTGATCCAAAGAGTGGTACGGCCACTGCGTTCTGAGCCAACTGGAAATGCCCAACTCTGTGTTTTAGGTCTAAAACGCAGAGTTCGGCCCAGAACACTATTTTTAGCGTTTGACTCGTTCAAACACGAGTTGAACGGTTCCAGAAACCATTTTTTCCCACGATTTAAAGAGCGGTTTAAGGGGGCGGTTACACCACATTCCATCTCATTACGGAGAGAATTAAGAGGGTGGTTATACCCCTTAATCCTCTATAAATAGCTGGGAAATCAGCTTAGTTGGATCCTTCGGCTTGGCAGCAAAGAAGAGATCTTTGGCTGGTTTTTTGGGATCTTTAATCTGGAGCTTTGGAGATCAGTAACTTGGAGGAACTCTTGGATCATCTCGGAAGGCTTTTATTAAAGCCTTTGAGATTACTCAGCTTGGCTTTTTGAACTCTTTCTAAGAGTTCTTCTCAACTCGATCAGAGTTAAAAACTTGCTCTGCAAGTTCTTCTAAACTCGTTCAGAGTTCTTCAACTCGTCAAGAGTTTCAAACTTATCATGCAAGTTCTCTTCAACGTCAATCAAGAGGAATCAACCACGTTCTAGTGAAACAAGACGTTCGGATCGTCAACAAGAAGCAAACTCGATGCAAGCATTCGATGGAGGCATCTCATCGCCACCGTGAAGAACCCAAAATTCAACAAAGGGGAGGATTTATATTGATCATCTTCTCTTTTGTAATCAGGAATTCAAATTATAATCAGTTAGAGATTGAGAGAGTTGTAAACATTCTTTTTCTAAGCAATTAAAAAGAATAAATCAAATTCAATTCTTTCATTTTCTTATTACAAATTTTCTAACAAATAACGAGATATCATCTTTCAGAGTATTCTTTACTGACAGAAGAGGGGAGCCAGAAAGCTTTCAGGAGGCACATACTCATAAAGACAAGGACAAATGGTTCCAGGCTATGAAGGAAGAGATGAAGTCTCTTGAGAAGAACAATACTTATGAGTTGGTGGATTTACCGAAGAACAGAAAAGCTTTGAAGAACACGTGAGTGTTCAAGTTAAAAAAGGATGACTACAAAAAGATTCAAAAATATAAAGCCATATTAGTTATGAAAGGCTTTCGTCAGAAAAAGGACACTGATTTTGATGAGATTTTTTCACCGGTTGTGAAGATGACGTCCACTAGAGTTATCTTGGGGTTAGCAGCCAGTTTAGATCTTGAGATTGAGTAGCTTGATGTGAAGAATGAATTCTTTCATGATGATTTGGAGGAGAAGATCTACATGGAGCAGTTGGAGGGTTTTGAAGTGAAGGAAAATAACACATCGTTTACAGGTTGAAAAAGAGCATCTATGGTTTGAAGCAGACACCCAGGTAATGGTACAAGAAATTTAATTCTTTCATGTTAAGTCGTGGGTACCAGATGACAGTTGCAAGTTCGTGTGTATATTTTAGGAGAATTTTAGATTCCAGCTTCATTATCCTTTTGCTTTATGTGGACGATATGTTGATTGTTGGTCAGGATAGTCAGATAATCGGTGGGCTGAAGGAGTTATTTAAATCTTTTGTTATGAAAGATTTGGGCTCGGCACAACGGATTCTTAGTATGGATATTGCTCGTGATAGGAAAGACAGTAAGTTATGGTTATCACAGGAGAAATATGTTGAACAACTACTTGATAGATTCAACATAAAAGATGTCAAGTCAGTTATTACTCCTCTTGCAGGTCATTTGAAGCTTAGTAAATAGTTTTGTCCGACTACAAATGAGGAAAATAGTGAGATAGAGAATATTTCTTACTCTTTAGCTATAGTGAGTTTGATGTATGTTATGGTTTGCACTTGGCCAGATATAGCTCATGTAGTTGGCGTTGTGAGCATGTTTCTTTCTAATCCAAGGAAAGTTTATTGAAAAAGTGTAAAGTGGATCTTAAAATATTTAAAAGTCAGTTTCAGATTGTGTTTAAGTTTTGGAGGTTCGAAGGTAGTATTATATGATTTTGTAGATGCGGATATGGCAGGTGATCTCGATCACAGGAAGTCTACCTCAGGCTGATTGTTCGCTTTTGCAGAAGGAGCAATATCTTGGCAGTCCAGGTTATAGAAATGTGTTGCTTTATCTACAACAGGTGCGGAATATATTATAGCTACAGAAGCCGGTAAGAAGATGATTTGGTTGAGAAGGTTTTTATAGGAGTTAGTCTTGCAGCAGGACAATTATCAAATCTTCATTGATAGTCAAAATGCTTTTGATTTGAGCAAGAATTTCACATTCCACTCCAGGACGAAACATATTGATGTGAGATATTATTGGCTTAGAGAAACCATTGAGAAAGAGGAGCTGAAGCTACAAAATATTCACACAGATAAAAATCCAGCAGATTTTTTAACGAAGATCGTTTCCAAAGAGAAGACAGAGTTGTGTCGGCGATTGGCCGATATGAACTTCCGTTGAGGAGTTACAGATTGGCATACCCTCTCGTTGGGCTGGATGGAGAGATTGTTGTGGGTCCAGCCCAAGATAAGGCCCACATGAGTTTCACATGAATTAAAATTCTATTTAGAAGAGGATTTAGATGATCTATTTATAATAGGAGTATTTTTGGAGAATTCTATTTTTTGAGAACCCTAAAATTAATTTTGGCACTACAGTAACCGTGAACAGTAATATGAGAAAAGAAAAAAGGGGAGAGAGAGAGAGAGAGAGGAAAAAGTGAGATTCTAGATAGCTCGATTGTCCGATTGCAGTGATTCAAAAGCAATTGTTTTCAAAACGACGACGCCGTCGAGGGTACAGTGCTGGTTTCTCCATGGATGTTGGAGATTTTTGGTGAGACTGGTTTTAGGGTTTTGGTGCCCTAGAGGCTACACTGTACCTTTCTATTGTGATTTAATTCCCAAGTCCAGGTGTAACTTGGAGGGGTTGTACTCTTGATTCATAGTGAAATATTTCTCTCTGGATTGCCTCGTGGACGTAGCACGATTTGCTGAACCACGTTAAATATTTGTGTTTTTTTGTTGTGATATTTTCATTAGTATTGTTATTCGTTTAGTATTTAATTCCACAAATTAATCCCCGTGAAATCCTTAACATGCACGCCACTAGAATGAGGATGGGACACCGCTACCAAGGATAATCCTTGGAATTGCCCAATTGAATGAATTAACACGTGCTATTAGATACCAATGTGACAAAATCTTGAATCCGCCATAGGTCATTGGTGATACCAAGATTCATAATTAATTTAGTCCATAATATAACAAAGGCTTCAGATTTCTTCAGATTAGGAAAACGCGACAAGTCATGCTAAATACTTGAGTAATGTTTTTTGACCATTGTGACTGTAGTCGAATTCACAACGCCTAAGGCAGAAGTTACCTTTTTTTTTAATGTGCTTCAATATTTCTAAGAAACATGGGTATAATGTTAGCATGCCAAGTATTTATTCCGGTCTAAATGTGAGGTTGGTCTAACAAAGGGCATGAAATGAGATTTAGTTCTACAACTCGAAAAGGAGTTAGATAGACATATGACTAAATATGCTTGGACTCATGACTGAAATATGATTAATTTTTTTAGCCAACTGGATCCAAGAAGAATAACCTAACTCATCTCCACAATTACTACATTTCAGATTCCTCGTCCATCTAGATCTTACTAAGTTCACTCCACACCTATATAGTTACAGTAAGAAAACGACTTCCATGACTTACGAAAAAGATGAGATGATCCAAATTCCTATTAAAAGATCAAAACCTTAGAAAGTTTAGATATCTTTAAGTCCCCCTTTTACAAGTTGTAGCTAAACGATCCTAACATTCTATTAGTACTTATCTTGACATATTGAAGAAAGTCTCAAACCAAAAATCCAACATCAAGTCTGAAGTAGACAAGGGCTTGATCGAGGACCATTATTTGTGCATGCAACCTAACCCTAATTCTATTCTAATTCCACAGCAAGTGTGCCAGCTCTCATAAGATGTGGACTTGATGTAGTCATGTCCCATCCATACTTAGATGCAGGGACCATTGGCTTTTGAATGTGGTGCACTAACGAAAGAGCATCTTTTATATTAGTCACAAAAGTTTGGCTTTTACTAAAATTTAGATGTGAGCTAATTTGGCTACAATTATCCGTTTACTACTAACTAGTTAGTCACTATGGCCCCACCGGGGGGGGGGGGGTTACTAATTACAATTCTCTATGAAAAAAATCATATAAGGAGAGTGTTGAAATAAATAAATCTTAGAGAGTTTTTATGGAAAGATATCATTTAATGATTGGATTCTATAGATGAAAATTAAAATGTGTTTAATAAGTAGTATGTGAGTTTTAGTCCCACATTGGCTAATTGAATGCATTTTAGTTGGTTTAAATTAACGCGCGTGTTATATATGGTATAACAAAGGTGTTAATATTATGCACTTGTGTTAGTATATAAGCGAGCGTGCGAGCAAGAGGGCTCGTGTTGTGTGGTACGCATGCTCTTTTTGCACATGCCAGCTGGATGTTTCATATGTTACAAACCTTACAAAGGTTGAATAGGTTTTATTGCAGACGTTACAAACATTGCAATAACTGGAATTCAAATTTTTGTCTCACATGAACCTTATAAAAGAGATTCTTCTCATCATTTGAAACACATATAAAAACGAAATCTTCAGTCTTCTTCCTCTTTTAATAATTCTATAAGTTGTTAAGTATTAGAGGTTGTGGCAAACTGAAGAAATAGTCGAGTTGTTCACAAGAAGGGAGCGCTTCTTTGGACTGTAGTTGTCTCATCATCGGAAGTACAGTGCAGACCCAACGCTACCGTAGGTGGGACATAATTTCTTCAAGGTCAGTACTCTGTTAAGAGGGCGATTCGGTACTTCTGTAAAGTATTCAAACTTGAAGTGTATTTAATATGATGTTTCTAACTTTCTGCTCTTTTCTTTCTTTCCTGTATGGTTTGTTCTATACTACTTTGGATCTATTTTTATGCTTGTTTCCCCAACAATCTTGAAGAAACGATTTTTAATTTAAGTTATGTCGTCTGTTTTTGGAGTTGGTTCTAATTCATATGTATCTAAAATGGATATGTCTGGAATGCCTGAAAAGTTTGCTGATCAGTTCTTCAAACGTTGACAACAACGTATGAAGATCTGGTTGATGACTAAAGGGCTATTGGCAATGATATTAACAGAATGTCTAAAACTAGATGAAAAAGATCCTAATAGTGCAGGTAAAATTGTACAGTGGACGGAGAAGGATCAAATAGCCAAAAGATGCATTTTGTTGGCTATGTCCAACGTGCTCTTCGATGTCTATTGTTCTTATTCGCCCATTGCAAAGACATTATGGGATGAATTGGACAGAAAATATAATATTGAAGACCTCGGTCTCGAAAAATATTTTGTGTCCAAATTCTTAAAGTTTTAAATGGTCGAGGGTAAATCTGTAACAAAACAAGCACATGAACTTTTGTTCATTCTTCATGCTCTTCGAGAAAGCTGAAATGGAGATTCCTGAAAAATTTCAAGTTATGACAATCATCGAGAAATTTTCTAATTCTTAGAAGACTTTTAGAATGTATCTCAAGCATCTTAAGGAAAAAATAAATCTTGATGACTTGATGATTACCATAGCTATTGAGGAACAACATAAGAATCAGAAACATATTGTGTCTGTTGAGCACCAACCTAAACTAAATGTTATAACTTCTGAGAAAAAGCTTAAAAACAAACCTAATGGCAAACCTAATGAAAATATCAAAGCCAAATATAAGATCCAAAAGATACCAAAAACAAACAAACCATGTTGGAATTGTGGACAGGGTGGACATTGGGCTAAAGCTTGTTCTACAAAGAAATCTAAAGCCAATCCAGGGTCCACTAGTGCGCTTCAGGTTAATATGGTTATGATTGAGCCTATTGGGTCCATAGAATTGTAACCCTGAATTACTAAATATTATGAACCAAATGAATGGTTGGTAGACACTGGTGCAAATGTACACATTGATAACAAATTATTGTTTGTGTCTTACCAGCCTGCAAATGGAAATACTGTGAAGATGGAGAACCAAACTGCATCTAAAGTGTTAGGATATAGACGAGTGGACCTAAAGTTTCCTTCAGGGTGAGTTCTATTATTACAGAAGATGCATCATGTTCCTGTTGTTCAACGCAACATTATCAGTGGTTCATGTTTAGTTGGGGAAGGTTATGAGTTTTTTTAATGTAATAAAGTAGTTATGTCACATGCTGGATCTTTTATCTTTAAAGACTATGATTCTGATGGAATGTATAAGGTTAGAGCAGAAGCTGTTCTTAGTTCTGAAATAAATAAAATTTCTATTTTTGATTATCCTGTTAGTAATAATATTGAATCATCTGATGTTTGGCACAAACATCTTGGTCATATTAATTTTAATTCTGGAAAAAGAATGACGAATCTTAATATGATTCCAAAACACTCTTTAGATCATAGTAAGAAATGTCAAGTATGTGCAATAACTAAACAAACAAGAAAACCTTTTCAATTGGTTAATAAAAATTTTGAGTTGCTTGATTTAGTTCATTATGACATTTATGAATTTAATGGTGTTTTGACCAAAGACATGAAGAAATATTTTATCACCTTTATAGATGACTATAACAAATATTGTTATGTTTACTTGCTTAAAACTAAAAATAAGGTTCAACAAAAATTTATCATTTTTAAGAATGAAGCTGAAACTCAAACTGGCAATAAGCTTAAAGGTTAAGATCTGATAGAGGTGGAGAATATATATCAAAGGAGTTTACTTTTCTATGTCAATCTTTTAGCATAGTATATGAGGAAACTGCTCCTTATTGTCCTCAGTCTAACGGTGTAGCTGAACAAAAAAATAGAACCTCAAAAAATATAATTAATAGTCTACTTAAAAGTTTAGGACTTCCTAAATATATGTGGGGAGAGGCTTTGAATACGGCTTGCCATATATTCTGAATAGAGTCCCTCAGAAACATAATGAAAGTAGTCCATTTAAACTTTAGAGAAGTCGAAAGACAAGCTTAAAATACCCTAAAGTGTGGGGATGTCTAGCAAAAGTGCTAATCCCAAAACACAAGAGGAAGAAGCTAGGTTCTAAGACAATAGACTCTATCTTTTTGGGTTATGTAGAAAACATCTATGCTTTGAGATTCTTAGTGATCAAATCTGAAATCTCAAGCATAAATGTTAATACAACTGTTGCATTTCATGAAGCAACATTTTTTTGAGGATATTTTTCCTAAAAAAACCAGAATACCTCAAAATATTTCTAATAAATATCCAGTATCAGTCTCAACTTTTATTCCTGATCATGTGGAAAGGATGACAAATATGGGGGCAGATAGTTCTAAATCTGAATCTAAAAGATCAGATGATTTAGATGAACCTAGAAGGAGTAAGAGAGCTAGGATCATCAAAGATTTTGGAAGTGACTTTGTCACTTACAATATTTAGGAGGATCCTATCTCCTACAGATCTGGTATGGCCTCGAAAGAGGCTAAATAGTGGAAGGAAGCTGTCAAAAGTAAAATTAATTCTATTGTCTCTAATGAGACATGAGAATTAGTTGATCTTTCTCCTGGGTGCAAGAAATTTGGGTCTAAATAGATTTTTAAAAGAAAAATGAAACCAGATAGGACCGTAGAAAAATTTAAGGCCAAACTTGTTGCCAAGGGGTTCAAACAAGTTGAAGGACCTGATTTCTTTGACACATACTTTCCAGTTACCCGAATGACTACAATCAAAATGCTTATATCATTGGCTTCAATGTATGATTTTACAATCCACCAGATGAATATAAAAACTGATTTTCTTCATGGTTTTCTTAAAAAAAAGATTTATATGGATCAGCCTAAGGGATTTGTAGCACCTAAAAATGAAAGAAAAATATGTAAACTTGTGAAGTCTCTATACAGACTTAAACAAGCCGCTAAACAATGGTATAAAAGGCTTGATACAACTATCATTGATTTTGGTTTTAAAATTATTGAGTTTGATAAGTGCGTTTATAACAACGTAAGAGGTGATTCTTGTATTTTTTCTGTGCATTTATGTTGATGATATTATATTGTTTAGATCTAACATTGGGATAATCAATAAGGCTAAGTCATTCTTGAGTAGTAAGTTTGAAATGAAGGACATGAGAGTTGTTGACGTGATTCTTGGCCTAAAACTGATAAGATCAATTGAGAGTATTGCTATTTCTTAATCTCACTATGTTGAGAATGTTAAACCCTTAATGCCACTAAGAAAGAACCCTAGGGGGTGAAAAGTGTTTATGCTAATCTAATCTGATTTATGCAAATTTAAAACTTTACTAACAAATATATCCTAGCACAAGAGATATGAATAATATATGTGCAAGGATAATAAACCAAGGGCAATATGAACACAAACAAGATAGTGTGAATATAAATAATAAGCAATAGACAAAGACGATATAAGATATGAACACAAAAATAAGTGCGTCAATGCAATCGCATACAAACAATATGATCACGGAGTTCGGTCCCCATGACCTACGTCTTCGCTTCACCTTGAGGAGATCTCCACTATCACAACCGGGTTTTCTACGCTCACTCGAACAACGTTTACACCTCACACTTGGTTTTCTAGCTCACCAAAAACTTTACAATCACTCATAATATAAACACACTAACTACCACCTCAAGTGTTGATCTCTAGCCCGTGTCTCCCTCAAGTATTCGGAATTATCACCTCTCACTAGGCTTTACTACCGACCCCACTCCTTTTGGAACCGACCACGTCTCTCACCAACCACTTCTCTCAGTGTCCAAGTGTAATATAATGTGCAACTCACAATTAGGCTCACAAATATAAATTTGTTCTCTATAATAGATGAGAACACAATTAAGCTCACTCTCAATGTCACAAACCCACAACCCCAAATTATACTATGAATGCAAATACAATAAGCTCAATAGGTTGTGTGTGAACAAAGAGTATCAATAAAACAATTAAACTCAATATTGAAATCTAGCTTAAGGAAATTAGAACCAAAACAATAAATAGCTAGAATTGAGTTTAAGGAAACTTCTGTATAGATCAAGAGAGAGAGGGAGAAGAGTTGAATGCTCAAACACCAATGGATGATCTTCCTCAAGCTCTTGTGAAATTGTTTTCACAAAACAAATTCTCAAATGCTTAAAAGCTTCTTTAAACAAACTTAAACCAAACTTAAACCCTTGTTAAAACTCTCTTAAACTTGTTTAAAACATTTTTCTTAAGTCAATAAAACTGAGGATATGTGGGGGTATTTATAGGAACCCCAAAGCCAAGAGAAAACAATGCAAAAAGACCAAAAATCCAAAACTGGAATATGCTGAAAAACTACCCGTTACAGCATCAGTCGACTAACGGCTTTCATCAGTCGACTGATGAGCTGACCGTTAGAGGTATTTTCCAACTCATCAGTCAACTGACGACCTTATTAGTCGACTGATGACCTCATCAGTTGACTGGCCAGTCAACCAAAATAAAAAAACTTTTTATTATTCTAGGTATTTTCTTCAATCGACACATCAGTCGACTGATGTCATCAGTCGACTTATCAGTCGACTGATAACAGGTTATCAGCTTGTTTAGAAACAGAAAACTGATTTTTAAACTCCTTTTAAAAATAGCAAATAAAATCAAAAAATATAAAACTTTGCAAAATGATTGTAGACATGATAATAAACATGCTACAAAAACTGGTTTTTAAAAAGCACCTCCCAAATGAGAAATATCTTTATTTTATAAAATAGTCCAAAACATGAAAATGAAAACATACTTGTTTTGATATTTTGACTACACCATGTTTTAAAACTTCAAAAACTGATTTTATAGACTTAATAGAAGATGTATATTATGATTGTTAAGTCTATAAACTAGAATACACTATTTTCACATATAATCATGAAAAATATATATATGTATATGTGTTGTTTATTTTCATGTATATGTGGCAAAACACATTGTTTATCAAAACCAAACTTGGTAACTATGAAACATGTATGTATGTATATAAATAAGTATTTGTTTCATATTTAAACTAGAAAACCATAAAATCAAAACTTATACACACACACACACACACACACACACACACACACACACACACACACACACACACACACACACACACACACACA
>BQKN01000949.1:135522-204706 GCA_022839385.1 Asparagus kiusianus
ATTTTGGCTATTTATTCTTTTATGTTTTGTTAGATTTTTGTTTTCTAGACAAACTCCTCGGCTTCTTCTCTACACATAACCTTTCCCTACACATAACCTCTCCATTAATCTAATCCAATTAACTTCCATGTAATAATAAATAATTTAATAACTAATCTTTTAGAGAAACGCTTCTTTCTTTCTCCCAACAACAATCCAACCACATGTCCTTATGAAGTAATAATTACCATATAGTTTCAATTGGAGTCCTTTCAATTCTTTGTCTTAACATACTTCTAGCAACTCTCTACATATTTCTTCTCTTCATATTATGATTTTTACATATATCCGAATTGCATGAAATCTTTCTCGATGACAGCATACAACATTCATCATTATTGAAACTAAGTGATTTATGTGAGATTATCTTCTTTCCTTCATCATCTTCTAATTTTGGCTAAAATATTTCTTTATGTTTTGTAGGTAATGTGGTCGTTGGCAAATGCTTCAAAAACAGTGTACATAGATCATTTTATCAATACTTTGGTTTTCAAACAATTCATAGCCTTTTGTTTTAATTTTTTACAACCGGAAGTAGCATGAAATCAATTAAGCATGAGTATCTTTTTCACTAAATATTTATTTTAATTTTTCTATACATGTCTTACTGAATATTTTTTTTATGTTTTCATTGTATTCATCGCCTACTTAAAACTTCTTTATGTTTCCTCCCCCAATTTCTATGCATTCTATCTTTAACCAATATTTTGAAAACCCAAGATTCAATTGCAGAGAATGATCTGGCTTTTCTTATGCTTCTAGCTTTACTTTTCTTGCAGAGTTCATGGTTATGCTCCATTCTATAAGGCCTCGTTTGGTACGCGAGAATGGGGTGGAATGGAATGGTCATTCACACTTTTCATTCTTTTCTGCCAAACACACATTTTTTTTTGAAGTTGGAATGTTCATTCTCACTTCTCATCAATTCTCATTTTATGTGGGAATGAGCATTCCCAATGAAATGATAGGGAATGAGCATTCCCACTTAAATGAGAATCAATAAAATTTACAATTTTAAAATACGTCCATTCCTACTTTATTTTATAAATTACACCCAAACGTGAGAATGAGAATGATTATTCCATTCTCACATTAATTCAATTCCATTCATTCTTCTATTCCATTCTCATTTGAGTCTATTCTCGCGTACCAAACGAGGCGTAAAAATATTTTATCCATTTTATATGTGTCAAAATATTTTATCCATTTTATATGTGTCTCTTTTTGTTATGGGTATATAAACATATCCCTTTTGTTGCTTCTTTGTTTATAATTTTTCTCCTCTGTTGCTTCTTTATTTGTAATTTTTCATCTTTGTTTCTAATTTCTTTGTAATCCTCATTGAGCAATTGCTCTTTTGAAACATTAAAAAAAAGAAGCTGAGAAAATGGATCTTTTCATAGAAATGCATTATTCTTGCCTCTTTTAGTTGATCGTCTGATCTAAGTAAATGAATGTTTTGTAATGTTGGATAGTTAAAAAAAAGGTAAATATTTCATATTAATTCTTTTATTATTTTTTTAAACTCTTTTATTTACTTTATTATTGTATTGAGTATTTCTCTATGTGATTCTTTAATTTCCCACATTTTGCTTTAAAGTTGAGCCAATAAAGTTGAGCCTATCCAACTGTTAAAATAGAAAGGTAAGAAGAGAAAGTTGGCAATTTTAATTTCTAATATTTTAAAATTTGTAAAACAGAGTACATAAGTTGGAGTCCCACCAATTTACGTAGTTCTATCTATGTAAGATTTGGTATGGATGAAATGAACAGAAAGCTTGCTAGAGAAAAGGACAATGGTCAAAGATAAAAAGTATTGAGACTGATATTTGAGAAAAAAACACAATAAAAAGAATTGTTGTTGATTTTCTTAAATAGATAGCTATACTTAGATATCATTTTATCAAATTAATTAGTGATAATAAATAAATAAATAAAAACCCCGCAGCGTTAGAGCGGGTATAACACTAGTAAACTAGTATATGTATATAATTATTGTAAATGGGGTGTATATAAGTGAGTCCATAGGACTTATAATGTAAGGCCATGCTTGGATTGAGTGTTATTTCGAATTAATTATTCTTTTTCATCTAAATATAATGGTAACATGTGTGGTCTAGATTTTTAGGGGATATTAGATAGGGTTATTTAGTCTATTAAAATAAAATAATCTAATGATTTAAGACTAAATAATAAGGGGGTTATGGGGGGGGGGGGGGGGGGTGGTGTTATTATAGTCCTGAGACTATTTTTCATTCAAGATTAGATCTAATAACATCATTACCCCATAACTTTTTAAAAGTTATCAAAACTTTTCATTCCTAATCATTTCCCTCATCCACTTTTATTGCATATTAATCATTCCATTTGCGTATCCCTGCTTTGATTGCATATACCAATTAATCATCCTCATTTGCATATTAACCTCCCAAATCTAGATAGTTGTTAATCCCCCAATATGTGGAAAGATCTTTTTGTCAAAATGAAAATACCTAAAAATTACAAAAAAGCCCAAAAGAAATAAAAATTTATAAAGAGCCCTATATTAAACCAAAATTACAAGGAAACCCTTGAAAAATCCTAAAACTACAAAGAATTAAAAATGAAAAAACTATAAGTAACCCCTTGAGAAAGTTTAAATTGCAACAACCCTAGGAAAAATCTGCAAATTTCAAACAACACTTGAAAATTAAAAAAATAACAAACAGCCCTCTTACAAATTTAACAATTACAAATAACCCCCTAAAAAGTTGAAAATTACAAGCAACCGCCTGAGTTTTAAAAGTTGCAAACATATCCAAAGACTTTAAACAAAAAACACCTTTAAATTTAGAAAAATTCCAAAAAATTAAAAAACATGAAAGTTACAAACATCCCCTTTAGATATATAAAAATTACAAACAATCTCCTGAAAATCTGAAAATTATAAACAAACCCCCGAACTACTTCACTGATATGTAGTGGGCATTGTGGACATTCACAATTATGTTCTACTCTTATACACCCTCATAATGGTAAGTTCCCAAACATAAAATAGGCATTAGCTATGTTAATAACAAATTGAACTAAACATATTATTAAAATTTTGATTCACTATAATTTGCTGGACTATTATATCCCAGGATTATATCGAGTTAAATTAGTCCCAGGATTTAAAAAGTCCGTAATCCACAGGCGGTCCAAGTATATACATGTATTAATGTGCGTGAGTGCGTGCTGCAAATATTTGTATACAACCTTTTAAAGCCAGATTTATGCCCATAAATAACTGGATAAAAGGAGTTGGCATTCAATATCCTGCCAGATCTTAGCATTTGTATCTGCAATTTAAGAAGGCTCGTCTGCAACAATATCCTGCCAAAAAAAAAAAGAGGGACAGATAAATCAATTGGCATTGCCGATGAAAACTTGACAAAATTAATGGAGGAAAAGGAGGCATAATAGTATTACAGCATCAAAGAACATCTTCGTTCAACTCGATAATACAGCAGCATCAAAGAATACCTCTGATAAATCAGTTGCCGCAGAAAGAATTATCCAAATTAGCAGACCTGGAGAGTGTAGATATGAGATTTGGTAAACACATGGCTCATCCACATCCTGCAGTACATGCCCCTACTCAAGAAGGTAATAGCTGTGATTTCAACAGGATTTTTCAACTGCAACAAATGATTCTAAACTCAAAACCAAGGATGAGGGCTTTCTGCATTAGTTAACATCGCAAATCAGGAATGTCATCAATTTGATCTATATAATGTAATTTAGCGCCACAAAAACTACTATCAACAAAATTTGACGGTTAATAAATTAATCTTTACCACCATACATAGACAATATTTTGAGCTGCACACAATTTACATTAGTAAGCAAGAGAGTGCATTGAGGCCTGGCCACATATGCAGATCCACATAGAAATCAAGACTGTCCCTTTACATAAAATCTTATCAATGCAGCTCTTAAATTCAATCAACCATTAACATTTCCAAGGCTGGATCAGTATCGGTAGGAACTGTTAGCAAGTTTTGCATGTCTTCTTCAAAGCCATTTCACCTAGGTTGTAGGCGACCTGAAGCAGATGAAGTCTCAAAATCTTCATCCGTGAGCTGACAATGAAGTTCAGAAATGCAACACTTGTGAATCTTCTCCATTTCTGTCACATTTGCTGTTCAGAGATTCAGGCCTTATCTTCAAGATTCGATCCCAGGTATCACCAATAAGACAAGATCTGGCTGCTTCATTTATTCATCATCTTCAGCATCGATGATCATCTTAAGGTTCCTTCTTGATCCAACCTTCCTGGGCACCACAGTCCCCAAATCATCCCCAGAGTCGTCAAAGTCCATCAGCTCGTCACGTGCTTTATCGTCTTGTTGATGTGAAGTGTTTATGCTTACATTTTCTCTGAGGCTAGAGCCATCTTTCTCGATCTCAATATTATCAGCCAAGCTAGCAAAAGCATCTGCTTCAAGTCCATCTGTAGGAGCGGGGCGTAATTCATGCTGCTGCTGGATTAGTGCATCTCTGGAGGAAAAGAAAAAGAAAAAAAAGGTTGATCAATTAAAAAATCAGAGGCTTAGTAGCGGGATTGGATGATAAAATATAATCCTTAGACACTTATGTTAGTTAAGAGCCTCGATCTTCTAAACTAATTTCCTGATTGTACAAGAAAAATCTGTTCAGGAAGAAGCGTTATTCTACGACGGACTTTTGCTTGAACCAAAAAATATACAAACGGATCAGCTTGGCTTATTGTGTTCAAGATTGACTTCATCAGCTTGCATTGACTCATGTGTGTGTGAGCACGTGGTGTGTGAGCGTGTAGTACATTTATTATTTGATGTCATTACACATTACTAAATTTTCACTAATCAATTCTTAGAAGTATGGGATTCGAATATCCTATTGACCTTAATAATCAATTGAGCACTAGTAAGCGACGAGCTTATTCAAGATTCGGTCAATTATAAATGTTAAGTTTTTACATCTCTTTTACTTTCCAAGATACTATTCCTTGGCCAATTAGTTAGAACATACATGGTCCAAGAGTTCTTTACCTTCAAGGAGTAGAATGAGTTCTTCAACACCTGAACACTAAGGGGCTACTTTTTTCATCACATATTCATCTTTCGGCAGAAGTATTCACTGCTGCAGATTGACAGGGACAGTTACTGTCAATCTACAACAAGTTAATGTTCCTCCATAGGATGGAACTTAGTCACGTGAAAACAATATTTATGTACACGGATAAATGCAAAAGCTTAACATAGAGTTGCAGCTCATGTTGTTCGTGGATCTTTTTAGCTTAGAATCATATAGACTTGATGTGAAGACTCAACTTTATCTGCAAATTATGATGATCTTCTTTAAGTTATCATGGTATTTGGAGGATGAATTTCGACCACTGTAGAAGACAAATCCCCGTGGCACGGGATCTGCAGTGAAGAAAATGGTATGCCATACAAGACCTAAGTGTGCTTTATAATTCCATAATATAGCCATCAACTTGGGATCATTAACCATAAGCTTCATAAGGGCACAGTACTAAATTTATAAATTCAAAGTGGAGTGTCTAGCACAGTCCAAATTATATAAATTTACTTGAACGTGAACTTAAAGTTTCGTCGTAGGACTTACTTGAACATGGTTCTTGAAGTTTCATTATTTGAATCTCGTTGGGATATGCTTGTCGTTGTAGCCTCCTGCATTAGTGTCTGGCTTTTCTTTCTTTTGCTTCTAATAAGAAAGATTGATTTAGATACATAATAGCAGAAACCACGAAGACACCTACTCGTAGTGCAATAAGCTGGAAAACCTTTTTTTTACAATAACCTCATGGAAATGGTTGAGATGAATGGTAGACCAAGTGTTCGGCCAAAGAGATATAAGACAACACTATAACAACAAACTCATGCCCTTTATCTTCCTGAATCTTTTTTTCTGAAAATAATTTTCAAATTTGGGTTGTTGGAAGAGTACCCTTGCATTCAAAATGGAAAAGGTGGGGTGATAAAGATACGTTGGATGATGGAACACTCTCTAGTGCTCTGGCCCTATTTTAAAACAAATAGAACTCTCTCTTATGGTGAACTACTTTGACTGCAAATATAAACAGAGAAGATTGGGAGTTTTTCCTTAAATTGTTTGTCAAAGGCTGATTACAAAGTAAAGTTTGGCAAGTTCAAGCTCAGCTTGTATTAATGAGAATCAGTGTATGGTCATCATTGGAGTAACGTTAAAAGGGTTCTCACAATAGCCTGCCTGCTGAAATTTAAGATTTAGATCCAGAGCATATCATCTCCATAAAAGGTCTTCTGTTGTATTCTTGTTAAAAATAGGATAGAGATTCTAGGTGGCTAAATTACCAAATTGGTATTTTTTGTAATCCCTCTTAACCAGTTTGGCACTACAAGTTTCTCCGACAACTTTTTGGTATTAAAAGTCCACTCCTTCTGCAGTTAGGCATTTTTCTTTACAGCCGATGAAAATTTGGAGAATTTTTTTATCAATTTAAAACACATTTGCATTAAAAAAAACTATGCTCAATTTAAAACACATTTGCATTAAAAAAAACTATGTTATCATTCAATTAAATACTGATAATCATCCTACTAAGTACTAACCATCTATATATTCAAAACCACATGAGAAGTCAAGACATCTACAATTTGATCAGTTCCACATCATCTAAATTCAGCCACATCAGTTAAACAAAGCGACATTAGTGTTCTAATAACCTTGAAATTAAGTCACATGCAATTTTACCGCCAAGTTTTTCGTTGGCAGCGAATAAATGTCTAATTGCACACTTGGTGGGCTTTTAATACCAAAAGGTCGTCAGAGAAACTTTTAATACCAAACCGGTCAAGGGGGGTTATAAAATATACCAATTTGGTAATTTAGCCGATCCTAGGTATACACTTAAAATAGTAAAGTGGAAATCTCAAAAAGAGAAAGCAACTGTAGTAATCTCATTTATTTTCTTTACATAAGTTTACATTGTTTTGGTTAAATTATCATTGTCATGGGAGGATCTTCATGCAAAATATGAAAATGGTGAGGTGTCTAGCCTTTTTTCCAAACTCATTTCGCATGAATCAGATGCCATGAATGTTCTATCAATGCTTGTTGAGTGGGCTCTTCCTATTGGGCCATGGAGTGGCAAGAGAAACTTGTTTCTTGTCCTCTCCATGTTGGGGGGTTATGAGAGCATCCAAACTCCCCGGAGATGACCATAAGGGCTATCCGAATTTAAGGCCCCAAAGCAAAACTCTGAATTAGAGGGGTTTGGATGCTCTCACGTCCTCCCTACACATGGAAAAGACAAGAGACAAATGTCTCTCACCACTCCATAGCCCAAGAGACGAACCCACTCAACAAGCACTAATAGAATATTTTCATGGCATTCAACGCATGCAAATCAAGTGCAGGAAAAAACCGAAAAATGCTAGACACCCCAACAATTCCAGCTTTTGCATAAAGATCCTCACATGACAATAATATTGTAATTAAATAGCTTAACTTAGTTAGGTAAAGAAAATAAAAGGGGTCACTACAACAATCGCATCCTTAAATGTCGTAAAAGAACTCTTCACTCTCCCCATGGAAGTAGTCAGACCACCTCGAAGGCTTGAGTTTGCTTGGATAACAATTGTTGTTTGTATCTCTTCTCTTCTTCTTTTTTTTTGGGAGTAAAGAGTGCCCTTTGTTCTAGTTGACTGCAAGATTATAAATAGAAAACAGAATTTGTCGAACAAAAAAATTGATATACTGAATAAAGAAGCAGAAAGGAATATATATGGTACCAATAAGCCACATAGTGCCATTTTTTTCTATTATTTTCACAAAAAGAAACCATGAGGGAAAAGATCATCCACTTCCTCCCCCTGCTTTTTGGAAGAGAAACCAAATTACTAGACGAATAGGCTGACTGTTTAGCATTGTTGTTGGAAGATTAGTGTTGATTCTTGTAGAACAATGAACCAACCCTGATAGAGAATTTGAATCGAAGAAAATGATATTCCATGCAGGGTAAGTTTAATAATACTGAATAGAATTATCAAGTCAGGATTTTCCCTTAAGCTTCATATTCACAATGGCAATCTTCTAATACAAATTGAAAAAGGGCTTCTCGCATACTTACTTGAACATGGTACTTAATGTTTCATTATCCGTGTCTTCTTGCAGCATGCATGTTGTCATAGCCTCCTGCATTAATGGCTGACTGTTCTTTCTTTTGCTTCTAAAAAAAAAGAGAAGAAAAAAACGGTTACCTAAATAATAACAGAAACACATCTGAAATTTTTTTGGCAAGAACCTAATTGCAATGATTGACATGAATAATAGATGTATTGGATGAGCGGCTGGAGTTCATAGACTGCAAGCAGTCAATAAAGAAGAAGAAGAACAACAACCTTTATGCCAGATTTTTTGGGATAAAGACAACCTTCATCCCAATTTTTTTGGGCATCATTCAAACACTTTATAATTCTGATATGAAACAAGTTCCTCGTTTTAAGACGAGCAAACAACCAGCCACACTTTATGGGTCAGGCTGTCAAGTGACTAAGAAACATGGCCAGGAAATGAGAGTTAATGAAATAAGAATGTAGATATGAATGATGACAAAAATGCTCAAAGGTAAACTAGAAAAGATTCATCCATAGGAAGCCAGAGACTGTTTATAAAGATAAAATAAGGGGGAACCAGTTGAGGTGTTATGGGCATGTGCAATGGAGAACATTAAATCTGCTGCTTAAGAGATTGACAAAATTAAAATGGTTTGATAGAGCCAAGTGGAAAAAGGGTTCATCATATAGAAAATTACCTTTCTGCAATTGCTTCTAAAGTTTCTTCGTCAGATTGATCTTCTCTATCACCTGAGAACTTTGCATTTGCAGATGATCTCTTTGCCTTGGGTGCCAGAAGGCCAAGTTGCCTGAGCTTGCGGGAAACTTTGGCCGAAGTATATGTATTATCAGCACCTAGGGCATTTGCGATCAACTGACTACACTTCTTCTGATTCTTAAAACTGCACACACAACGACAACAACAACAACAAAGGCAGGTGAGATGCAAGTGTCAACTATGTAAAACAACGTGAACAAGAAAACTTCAAATATAGAGTACTGGAATGAAGAGACACTGAGGACAATTTGGTTGTGTTTAAGACCCGGAGGTAACGTAAATTACTAGGCACACACCGTTCAAATAAGACTTTAATCTCAGCTTCTTGTTCTTTGCTGAAAGGACTTATTCTCTTTCTTTGCTGGCTGCAATACGAAGGTAACAGCGAAAAGTATTAGCTTCTTAAAAAACAACAGCCTTATGATAAGCAAGTAATCTTCACTAATTGTAAATAGAAGCACTCAGCACAGAGAAAAGCATTTACATGTGCTCCTGGGAAAAGGTTTGCTATTATAAACTAATGCAACACGCATGTCCATAGAAAAGATTTGTAACTATAATCTACTAACATTGGAAGCAAATGAGAACAGCCAAACCTTACTATTAAACAATCAAGGACAGATTCTGAAATCATACAAATTCAACTAAAAATGGACAAATACATATAAGACGAGGTCAAGAATTATTCCTAATGCTATTTCCCCAATTCATACAGAAGTGTCTTTAATGGACATAATGCCAAAATCTGACTATGTTTTTTTGGTCCTACAAGTCTTTGTATATTAGCTGTTAGAATAACTTAAAGTTCAGACTAACTCAGAAGAATTAAATCTCCTAAATGTCTTGGATAAAGTGGAGTCTAGACTGTTTAGAATAGAAATCTATTCTGTGATAATTCAATATAAAAATTTCTTGAACATCATGCTGTTTGTGTCATGGGGTATGATAGAAAATGTGTTTAGGCATTTGTCTGTGTAAACAAGTTGCTTGTACAGTGCCCCTAGGCCTTTCTTATACGCAATGCATCTCTTTTTATTTTCTTTTTCTTCATCCACTTTTGCCATCATAGCTTGACCTTTGAAGAAACTTAGTTCTCAAGGATTCCATCAGGGTCCAATGAAGCAATTTCGAACATTGTTCT
This sequence comes from Asparagus kiusianus, assembly GCA_022839385.1. Taxonomy (NCBI): domain Eukaryota; kingdom Viridiplantae; phylum Streptophyta; class Magnoliopsida; order Asparagales; family Asparagaceae; genus Asparagus; species Asparagus kiusianus. The sequence goes on from BQKN01000949.1 coordinate 145,607, forward strand.
TATTTCATGCACAAGTCTGAAGATATGCCTGTTTCCAAAGCGAAATTCTATGAATTTTTTTATTTACAATTTTAGGTTAATCTAAAATGACATATATAAAAAGAAAAATGCATATGTTGCCTAAATCTTGCACATATACCTTGGTATCCATATAGCCACATGTCACGTGATAGGACAACTCGATCAGTAGCAAATACTTTATTTTTATAGAGTCTGAAGTGACATGGTAACTTACGAAGTTTTAAAATAAGGGATGTCATCTGGTTCATTTGAGCTGTCCATGGTGACATTAGTAGCAGATGTATCCAGGACAACTTCAGCTGTGTCTTTCCCAGCAGGAATATGGACGCCTTCTGGCATAGACTTTTTTCTTGAGGAGAACCTCAGTCCTAGTTGTTTGAGCTTAGAAGAAATCTGTACCGGAGATATTTTTCCATCAGGGTCCAGAGATTCTGCAATCAAACGACTGCAACGCCGGTCATCCTTGTATCTGAGACAGTCAAAATGTTTAGAACTGATTATATAAGGATTGATTAAAAAGAAGCTGGAAAATTAGCAGCCACCTAAGAAATCAAATATTTTTTTCCTTATTTGTAAGCAGAATGCGAAGGATAACAAAAACATGAAGAACTTGTTCCAAAATGTTTAGAACTGATTATATAAGTATTGATTAAAACAAAGCTGGAAAATTAGCAGCCACCTAAGGAATCAAAGATTTTTTTCCTTATTTGAAAGCAAATGCGAAGGATAACAAAAACATGAAGAACTTGTTCCTGGAAATGCATAGGACCATAAAAAGTTCAGTTCTAGTAAGCGATTAACTTTCCCAGTAAGCCACAAAAGGAAAGAAGCAGTCTATCAAAGTCACTTACTTTTCATATAACTGTCTTATAGCAGCCTCTTGCTCTGAGTCAAATGCTGAACTTTTATGCCTCAGGGGTGAAATTCTTTGAGTAGACAAATGAGAGGAAATGGATTCACTGGAGCAACCATGTAGTAGTAAAGTATTAAATCCAAGTAATAATTTACAAAAAAGCGATTATCCAAACTGATACATGCTTATGATGTTTTTAACCTTCTATCCTCATCCATCTCATCAGTGAAGATATTGATGCTTTTTTTATGCTCTTTGTGCCTCATCTTTTGCATATTTTCTAGATGAATCATATCAGGTAACTCTTCCTCTCTGTATTCATGAGAAATCACAAACAAATTAGTTAAAAATTGTATGTGATGAATAGAAACAATTGCCAGTGATGTAAAGATGTTTACCCTTCACTACTGAAAACTGGTGGTACAATATTGTCATATTCATCATCTCCAAGAGAATCTGCTATACTTCTATAGCCTGCTCCTCCTTTAGAATTTGAGAGATCAGTTCTCTCAGTACCCAAATCTTTTATATCTTTCTTCAAGTGGGCAAGATCACCCATTAAAGCTTCTGCAGTTATATAGCGACATTCTCTCCGTGTCTTCCAAAAAAGCATTTCAACAAAAAGTAACGGCTGGCTTTTGAGTGTCTTCATCATTTTCCTCACAAATTTGGTAATAAAATGCACGACATTTTCATAATCCTTAGATTTAGATGATTTTTGTTCAGATAGGATGTCATAGAATGTATTGATAAGCGATAGCTGCATGAGAAAGGGCGTAGCATCAAAAGCACAAAAAAAAAGACCACTCGACATCAAGGAACCATAAACCAATCCACCAGACTTTACCTGATATAGCATTGGAGATAGCTCGAGATCATCACAAAAACGCCTCAACATACATATAATGTAATGGTTTGTGCTGGCCGAGTTGCTCTTGTAGTACTTCAACAACCAGCACAAATTTTGGATGACCGTATTGTTTGCAAAACTGGAGACCAATCTTGTTACATTAAAGTCAGCTTCACTGGTGGCAGGTAGTTGGTCACCATCTGACAGATCTTCTGTTTCATATGTTAGATCATTGGGATTGTTTTCTTTATCACCATCTGTAGAAAATAAATTATCTTTCTGATGCATCACATCCTCTGAAGGCATGTCTGTATCCAGAGCTAGGTTTGGAACTGAACTTCCTTCTTGATCAGCAGAACTAGAGTCAAATAAACTTCCATTTGTCTTCTCTGTATCTAGAACTGGTTTGGAGGTCTGCTTTTCAGCTTCCCTTGTCTGGTCAGCAACATCTTGTGAATTGTGATTTTCATCTCTCAACTTATCTGGTCCTACACCACCGCCTTTCTTTGTCCCTCTTCCTCTTCTCAACTTTCTAGCAACCTATAATACAGGATGACCAGCAGCTGAGTAGGTACTGCCTAACAGGATTACATATAAATGAAACTACCTATTACAAATCATAAATGGATTGGGATTCCACAGGGCTAACTACATATTATCCTTGCTAACAAAATAATAAATCTTAATTTAGTAATGCATGTATAAAACCGTGATCAACAAATTTGGCAATAATATGCTTAACTTAAGCGAAATGCAAAGTAAAAGCTATATGATTGAGTCGACTAAAATCCACTACTGCATATTAATGAACAAACTCATCTGTTATGTTATGATTTTTATAATCCATCTAAAAGCTCAAAAAATGGACGACAACATACCCTCAAGGTACCACGTGCCTGCAGCTTGTCCATAAGCTGCAAAACTAAGTGTATTACTTCCAATAAATCGGCAAGGTAACTGAAAGTTGGAAAACAATTTCCCAATAAGATAACCCGTTGTAAGAATAAAAAATGTAAATTCAGCTAAGCAACCAACAATACTCAGACGCACACATGCAGCTCTAAAATAAAATGATAATGAAATAAAAACCATTACCAAAAGAACACAATTCAAACATTTCTTCAACTAGATTAACTCCAAGTATTTATCTTTTCACCACTGGGATACACTGTAACAGTTTATTAGCATATGCAACTTTATTTTCACGCCGAAGCCTTTATGAAGCACATTGACACACTTGTTAAATGTCAACAAAAACAAAATAGTTCATGTATCTGAAGATTCTGCACAGATTTTGAAGCAAACAATGGATAAAAATGTATTAAATCCCCCGACAATCAAGAAAGACATAACCAACAAAACAAGTATAGGTGACAAATGCCATGAAATATAAGTCTATTGACTGAAGGATTATCTTAATTATAATATCTGAGATTTTTCTGAACGAGAATCTGACATAAATAGGAAACATATCAAAAAGAACACGAAAAGGTTTTAGATCTAAAATTAGGGTTCAGAAACCACGAAATATTGTAGAAATGTTGCATGATGCCACAACGCGGGAAAATAGAAACATTATTAGGGAACAACTAAAAGTATCTTCCACGAGTACGAAGAGATCTGTAACGCCCCGCCCCGGAATCCCGGAGTCGGTACGCTATTAGATCTGATGGACTGGCCTCACAAACCACCACATATCTTTTCAGCATGTTTCGTCCTCACTCACATGCTCCCTGGAAAACTTCCCAGGGGGTCACCCATCCTAGAATTTCTTCAGGCCAAGCACGCTTAACTTTAGAGTTTCTAAGAGTTGGGTTCCCGAAAAGAAGATGCATCTTGGTGGTATGCGTATTCCAATCAAATCTATCAATACTAATCACATCACCCTCTCAAGGATTGGGGTATTACATACTCCCCCACTTAAACTCACAACGTCCTTGTTGTGCCAAATCATATCATCCAAGACCGTACCATCCATGTGAGATTCTAGAGGTGACTCCTACGGCCTCAAGAGGTGGCTCCCGCCCTCTCGACGTAGCACTTTGCGCCGTATAGCACTTAGCTCTCACAATTCCGGTTGGTTTTGCTCTGATACCATTTGTAACGTCCCGCCCCGGAATCCCGGAGTCGGTACGCTATTAGATCTGATGGACTGACCTCACAAACCACCACATGTCTTTTCAGCACGTTTTGTCCTCACTCACGCGCTCCTTGGAAAACTTCCCAGGAGGTCACCCATCCTAGAATTTTTCCAGGCCAAGCACGCGTAACTTTGGAGTTTCTAAGAGTTGGGTTCCCGAAAAGTAGATGCATCTTTTTCGGGAACCCAACTCTTAGAAACTCCAAAGTTAAGCGTGCTTGGCCTGGATAAATTCTAGGATGGGTGACCCCCTGGGAAGTTTTCCAGGGAGCGCGTGAGTGAGGACAAAACGTGCTGAAAAGACATGTGGTGGTTTGTGAGGCCAGTCCATCAGATCTAATAGCGTACCGACTCCGGGATTCCGGGGCGGGGCGTTACAAGATCTGCAGAAAATCTTTCACACGCAAATTGAATCTTGCGATCATACATTAATCCAGCAAGTTGAGTTACTAACCTATTGTTTAAACCACCACTACACCCACTGCATCAACTAACAAGAGAAACCAAAACAAATTTTGGTATTGCAAACCTTTTTGGCTGTTTATGAGTGTCGAAGGATCTGAACAAGTTCAAAAGAAACTGGGTCAATCCTTGATCTGTTTGATCATAGAACAACTTATACAGAAGAATGCACGCTGTCTGTGGTTCTTTTGAATCCTCTGGCAACAATTTTAGCACCAAATCCAACATGTGCATCTGCAGAAGAAGTCATTAGACTTTAAAAGATTTACGTATTTAGAAATAATAAATACATGTTTGACATTTTATATTGTGATTACATATCCAGATAGTATAAAATTTGTAAAATACAGAAGACAATCAACTTAAAGGTATCCAAAGCATCAAAATTACTTAATTGTTTGTACTTTCTTATAAAATATATATGATCAACCCCTATTATTGTAAAGAAGCAAAAGACGGTATTTCCACTATAAGAAAAAAATGATGGTTTCTTATCAACATGGTTAACTGATTGATCTAACAAGGTTCAAGAGGCAGATTATTGCCCAAGAGCTATGACTGGATATTGCACCCAATTCATACTCAGCTTAAACAACTTCAGTCATAGATTACACTTTCACAGTTATCTAGTATAGCTAATTGTTTGATATATACAAATATTTCTAAGAACAACAAATTAACAATGATATTTTAAAGAACCAAAATCATTAACCGCCAAGATTTACTCACTCATTATTGCTTGACTACAGGACTTCTTATCTGCTTCAAGTTAAAGGCAAATTGGTCTACTGCAAACCCCACTTTGTCGCTTCTGTCCACGTTATCTCAGGTTATTCCCTTATCCTTCCCTTTTATTACAACTTCAAGCCACACCTTACTAGACCATGTCAGCATTACTTGAATAGGCTGTTTCACTTCATTCTACTCTCCATCATGGCCTACGTTGTTCTGAGACATTTCTATCTTCCACAGAACTAGCAGCCACACACACACACATTGTTCTGAGACATTTCTATCTTCCTCAGAACTAGCAGCCATGCACACACACACAAGAACGACGACGACGACAACAACAAAGCCTTTATTCCAAATGTTTGGATTCGGCTATATGAATCCTATTCTTCTATTATGTTCTATTATGAGGTCATCTCCCTTGTTAAAAACCATTATATCTCTTTGTCCCATTGAGAGCATCTCCAACAGCTTCCCCATTTTATTGGTATTCTCACTTTTGGAGAATTTTGGGGTTTTTTTTTTGTCCAACAGATTCCACATCTCATTCCCCAAAATAGGGATGAAGGAGAAAAAAATGGAAGTCTTCCACAAATTTGGGGCATTCTTCAAATATTTAGGGAGAGCTTTCTCATAAATGCAGTACGTTATTCAAAACGGGATGGAGGAGAAAATAAATATAAAACAAAATCTGTAATTACAAAAAAAACCATGGGGCAGTTCCAATGCATAAGAGCATCCCAAAATAGGGATGTAGAATATTTTATTATTGTAATAAATGCAGAATTCTTTAAAATGTGGAAGCTGTTGGAGTTGGAGCAAAAATAATTTGGAGAATATGACTTTTGCTTTCCCATTTTGGAGAAATTTTTGGGAAAACTGTTGGAGATGCTCTAACTACAATATTATCACATTTCCTATCCGGTGCACTAAGAGGTTTCTGTTGTACATGAGCAAACCACCTTAGTCTATTCGCTCTCATTTTATTCTCAGTTAGAGCAACCTCTAATGTACTACGAATACAATATATATATATATATATATATATATATATATATATATATATAGAGAGAGAGAGAGTAAGACTCCTATCAACTTAAGTTGATGTCCACCAAACTTCCTAACCACTTATTTATTAATATAAAAAAACTTTTTCATATCATGCAAGGATCCCTAGGCAATATAAGTGACTAAAAAGTTTGGTGGATAACTTTTTGCTATCCACTTAAGTTGACACAAACTTTGCTCTCTCTCTATACACACACACGTGTGTGTGCGCACGCACACGCGCACAAGTCTTTTAGCCATGCTAAGCACAGTCTTTCCGCCAGTTTCTGATCATATTCTCATTTTTCGGTCTTTCGTTTATGAAAAGAATCTCTAAAAGCTATAGACATACACCCATTGAAATAACGAATGTCGAGTATATACACTATTTTTATCTTATTTATATCGTTAGAACTTTATATCTTATGACCTAGATTTTATATATGTAATAGTTAATTTGTTTGATATTTGAATAGATATATTACAAATTGAAATATTTTTTAGTTTTTCATAAAAATAAGTTTTTATCTATATGAATGATTTCTAAAATAGTTAATTGCGAATTTAAAAAGTCCAAAATTTTATAGATTCTTGGGAATACACATACCTATCACCATGCATACCATATTATATTATAAAAAATTATCCTACCTACCACATACCACATTATATTATAAAAAATTATCCTACCTACCACCAAATTTAAAAAATATACCCTACCTTCTAAAACTTTGCTAAAAACCCAAAAATTTCACACTTATACACCAGTGTTATCGAGACGTGCGCCCAAGACGTGCCCCGGGCGCGGGGCGATGCGGTCTCAGTCAATTGCGCCTCGCACCAGAGGCGGGGCGTTGTAGGCAAACGAGCGCACGCGCCTCTTGTATGCTTGGCACATGAGTCAGGCCGCACCAAAGCATGTGCCCCAGACTTAGACTGAATATGAATTGGGTTTCGGGGTTTAGACCCGCAAATGGGACAAACCCGTTTTGTAAGTTGAGATGGATTTTTTAGGGTTTCAAGCCATTCTCTTTCTCTAAACTCACGCGCCTGCTCCCTCTCTCTCGTCTCTGTCGTCGTCTACTCCCTCCCTGACCCTGACAAGTTGGCCGCCGACGACCAACGACAACGCCACCGATCGACAACTTTTTAGGCGAAATTAGGTTTGTTTCTTTTTTTTGTTTTTCATCTGTTTTTCCATTTTAAAAATATTTTACATAATTACATATTTACATCATGTAATAACATGTAATAGACTCTTTCTTGCTAAATGCTACTCCATCTCCATCTTTTCAAGTTTAATCTGTAAAAAGATAACAGTAATTAGTAATTTAGTATAATTGTTGCTAATTGTTACTTTATTCTCTAATTAGCATGCTAACTAGAAAATTATGAACATGTAAATATGTAATTATTACTTAAACATACATATTTCACATTTTAAATGAAAATACATATTTCTTATGTGTTACTTTACAAAATCAATGAGCATAGTTTGATGATTTAAGTTGATATTTTCATAATTTTGGGTGTAGGTAACTAATAAACTTGAGTATGTTTTCATCGGCATCATAGACTTTTGCTTATGTTGAATATTATCTTACATTGTGATTTGTGGAAACTTATAAACTTCGCTATGTTATGCATGCTAATTAAGTCTCTTTCGTGATTTAGTAGGTGAAAATCCACTGTTATCAAGGCGCGTGCCCCGGGCGCGTCACAGGCGTGGGGCGTTACGGACTAGGACAAATGCGCCCCGTACCAGAGGCGAGCGATGCACGCACACGAGGTGCGTGCCTCGTGTGCTTGGCACCTGCGTCAGGCGCATCGCATCGCATCGTGCACCTCAGCCTGTTTTGTAAAATGAGATGGGTTTTAGGTATGAAACCCGCTGATTTCATAAACCCGATTTGTAAAATGAATGAGTTTTGATTTTAGGGTTTCAAAACCTATCGTTCTCTCTCTCCTCTCACAGGCTCGCTTTCTCTCTCTCTCATCGCATGCTCCCTCCCCAACCCTAACAAGTCGGCTGACGATGACAACGATTGATGACCCCAAACGTCGCTGTCGCCGACTATCTCTGGAGAAATCAGGTTTTTCTTGTTTTTTCTAGTTTTTTTCTTTTGTTTTTCTTCTGTTTTTTCTTTTTAAAAATAATTTACATAATTACATATTTACATCATGTAATAGACTCTTTCTTGCTAGTTGCTAATCCATTCTCCATCTTTTCATGTTTAACCTATAAAAATAAAACATTAATTATTAATTTAGTTTACTTATTTGCTAATTGTAACTTCCTTCTTTAATTAGCATGCTAACTAGAAAATTATGAACATATAAATATGTAATTGTTACCTCCATTCTCCATCTTTTCATACTAACTAGCAAATAGCAATTAAGAATGCTAACTAGAAAATTATGAATAGTCATGTTTGTTAATCACTTAATTGTTACTTAAAAATACATATCATATTTTAAATAAAAATACATATTTTTTATTTGTTACTTGTTTGTTTTATTTCGTAGACTTTTGCTTATGTTGGAGATTATCTTGCATTGTGATTTGTGAAAACTTATGAACTTCACTATGTTATGCATGCTAATTAAAACTCTTTCATGATTTAGTTAGTGAAATTATATTTCTTAGTCTTTTTATGTGACAAATTATAAATATGTTGCTTATATGTTTGTTTGTCTTATGTTGAAAAATATTTATCTGAGGTGCACCTCAATTTAGTGAGGCGCGCGCATCGTTGTCTTGCGCATGGTGCGCGTAAGAAGCCTTTGCGCCCTGCGTTACGCCTTGCGCCTCAATAACACTGGGTGAAATTATATTTGTTAGTCTTTTTAAGTGACAATTTATAAACATGTTGCTCATATGTTTGTTTGTCTTATGTTGAAAAATATTTGTTTAAGGTATGTGCCTCAATTCAGTGAGGCGCGCACATCGTTGTGCACCTTGTGCATAGTGCACATAAGGGGCCTTTGCGCCCGACATTGTGTCTTGTGCCTTGATAACATTATTATACACAACATTGTAGTAAGCTTCTTCTTCTCAAAATTTCCGGTTTAAAAATCTCTCTAAAACAGTAAGTTTTGATTTTATTTGGTTCATTTTAATGATTCATTTTAATGATTCATTTATGTTAAGTAATACATATATCACGGTATATTTGTTGACAACATATTAATCATTATAGGATCTTAATTTTTGGTTTTCATATTTTAGTTAATATTCTGCACTTATTTAGACGTCGTGATTTTTATCTATCTAGGATCACATATTCGCATATCAATTGTTCAATTTATTTTAAATTTTGTCATTAACACCCAAAATTTTTAATTAGGGGGTGTTATTCAATCCGGATTGTTGGTTTGAACTCAGACACTTGTCCATGGATTCGACATTCATGGATTGAGACATGGACTTAGATTTTATGGTTAGAGATTGAATTCTGATTTTTTTAGTAATATTCTTGAACTTTTGCTTTGGATTCGTAGGGGGGGTTAGATTCTCAGAATAAATTTTATATTCATGAATTATTTGAATTAGAAGTTTCAAAATAAATAATTATGCTAAATAATATTTATTTTAGAAAATAAACATTAATTTGGAAAGCAACCACCATTTAGATTAACGAATGACAACAATAAAACTACATACATCTTGTAATTCATTTAAACAGTTCAAATGATGTCACACAACAGAAGATAACTAGTACAAGCACATAAATGAAAATAACTAGTGTTAAATTACATAAAAAATAACTAGTGTTTGGCCATGCAAAACTAATTTGTATATTTAAACATGTAAATATTAAATATATTAGAAAAAATTATATCAAACATGACGACAAATGTTCAAATAAGTTAATATTAAATATTTTTTATTACTTAATACATTAAAACTTTAAATACTATATATATTTAATGTTTATGTACTTAATGTATTTCATTTCTAACATTTAAATAAAAACAAAATGAATGTAATATAAATATTTAAAATATTTATACATTTAAGAAATGTTAAATAATAAATATATCCAATTTAATATTAAATATTAAACGAGTTAAGTGATTACATACTATTAAGTATATTTCAGTTCAAATGAATTACATAAGAAAGAAGTTGATTACTAATATTTTAAAATTAAATTCATTCAATGTTCATATATAAATAATTTAGGGATATGGAATATTTAAAATTAAATATATTTAATTTGGAATTTATTAAAATTATTTGGCTTTTTCCAGAAAATTTCTCATTGAAAACCACAGAGTTGGGTTGGAATGGAACGTGGATTTTAAAATCCTAGTCTTAATAATAATCATACTCAACTAATAGCACATTAAATTCAGATCCAAATCCTTGTCCTAAACCAATAACATATTAAATTCAAATATAAATCCTATTAGTATTCCTAAACCAATAACATCTTAAATTCAAATCTATATCCTAGTCCTAAACCAACAATACCTTAAGTTTAAAACCAAATTCTAGTCCGAAACGAATAACACCCTATCGGTATTATCATGATAAAATTAACTTCGTTCTTTCTGATTTTGTCGTCCTGTCTAATTTTGAAGCAATGACCAAAATTTTAATTATGTTGTAAATGTATTTATTAACTAGAATAATTTTATCTAATTTGTATGGTTAGAATGTTATATCTTATGTAATAGTTAATTTCTTTGATATTTGAATATATATATATTACAAATTGAAATAATTTTAACTTTTTATATTAAATTTTTTTACCCATATAAATTACTTTTATAATATTTAATTTTGAAATTGAAAAAGTTAAAAAAATTTATTGATTCTTAGAAATACACATACTTACCATCATACCCACCATATTATATCATAAAATAATATCCTACCTACCACCAAATTAAAAATAATTCCCTACCTACCAAAACTACTTTAAAAACCCACCCCTTTCGGATAATTTTTAAAGTAGGTAGGATAGTTTTATTATGATATAATGTGGTAGATATAGTGGTGGGTATGTGTACTCCCAAGAATTAATAAATTTTTTGAAATTTTCAATTTCGAAACTAAATATTATAAAAATTATTTATAACGATAAAAAATTAATATAAAAAAGTTAAAATATTTCACTTTGTAATATATGTACTCAAATATTAAAGAAATTAACTATTACATATATAATAATTAAGTCATAAAATATTATGTTCTAACTATATAAATTAGATAAAAGTATTTTAGTTAATAAATATATTAACAATATAACTAAAAATTTGACAATTGCTCCAAAATTAGAAAGGATGAAGGTAAGTTTATCATGATAACCGCTAATTGAAAATTTTGGGTATTAATGACAAAATTCAAAATAAATTGAACAACCGGATATGCGAAGACGTGATCCTAGATATATAGAATCATAACGTCTAAATAAGTGCAAAATATTAACTAAAATATAAAAACCAAAAATTAAGATCCTATAATGTTTAATATGTTGTCAACAAATATACCATGATATATGTATTACATAATATTTATGTATCATTAAAATGAATCAAATAAAATCAAAACTTACTTTTTTAGAGATATTTTTAAACTAAAAATTTTGAGAAGAAAAGACTTACTGCAATGTTCTGTACAAGTGTGGAATTTTTGGATTTTTAACAAAGTTTTGAAAGGTATGGATTTTTTTTAAATTTGGTGGTAGGTAGGATAATTTTTTATGATATAATGTGGTATGCATGGTGGCAGGTATATGTGTTCCCAAAAAATTATAAATTTTTGGACGTCTTGAACTTCATAATTAACTATTTTAAAATCATTCATATAGATAAAAATTTATTAATATAAAAAACTAAAAATTATTTCAATTTGTAATATATGTATTCAACTATTAAACAAATTAACTATTACATATATAATATTCAGGTAATAAGATATAAAGTTCTAAATTCTAACCATATAAATGAGATAAAATAATATATATACTTGATATTCAATATTTCAATGAATGTATGCCTATGGCTTTTGGAGATTCTTTTCGTAAACAAAAGGCTGAAAAATGAGAGTACAATCAAAAACTGACGGAAAGATCATGCTTAGCACGGGCTAAAAGTCTAGTGTATATATTAGTGTTTTAAAGGAGATGCACCTATGTTACCCGGGTACTTCTATAATGAAGCCGTACCCGTACCGGACACGTACCCGACACTTTTCCGTACCCAAACTTCATGGACACTTCTTGAATATATGTATGCATTTATCATAACATGTACTCAATTATACAATATGTGTTAATTTAAAACACTTGTCAAAGACTTCCTGGACGTAGAGTTTACACTTCACATCCGTCTTTTAAAACTAATGAGATACAGGTCGGATTCGTTTCAGTCCATACCCAAGTTTAAAACTATATAGTTAATGGGTTGTTTAGATGTCTAGTAAAAAAATGAGTAGTTTACAATTCACGATAATCAATATGATAAAAGAAACTTAAAAATGTGATCGAAATTTTAATTCTAATGACACATGAAGGGGAAAAAATTATCGTATGTATAGTGTTAATTCAATATATATATGTAGTCGTGTCCCCGTACACTACATTTTACAGTTTGGTAGTGTTCCGTACCCGCACCCGCACCCGTACCAGTACCCGTTTCCATGTAACTTAGAGATGCACCATAGCGCCTCAAGCGCTCAAGCAAGGCGTTCTTGTAATTTAGCACCTTGCATATTACCAGGAGATGAAGGTTACTAAGGTGATTGCCTTTTTGTGCCTCAAGAGCTCGCCTTAGCACGTCGTGACCTTGCCTTGGCACCTCAAGGGCTCATCTAAGGCATGTGATGTAAGGTGCAAAGTGTGTCTCTGTTTCAAAATTTTTAGGGTGGGAAAGGTGTAGGATAAAGTAAAATTTATTTTTGTTAACGAATTTTGTGTTTTTTTTCATTATCAATTTTTTGCTATTTTCCGTTGAAATATACTTTATTATCTATATCATTTTGAGGACATGCCACAACTTGAACCTTAAAGTTTAAAATTTGCTACTTAATTATGTGTTAGCAGTTATTTGTTAATGTTACTATTCAATATGTGTTACTCACTTCTTCATTTAGATTGTTTATTTATTAGAGTTGTGACTTTGAAAACTTAGGTGTGATTAATTTGTCTTGTCGCTATTTATTGACACTTGCATGTTATTTTGTAATGTTTATGAATTTTTGGAATATTTATCGCCTTGATTCACTCAGACGATTGCCTTTTTTGATGCCTCTCACCTCAGGCAACATAAGACCAAATTACCTTGACCTCGCCTTTTGCTTTTAAAACAGTAGTGTGTATTCTCTTATTTTACCCTCAATTGGAGCAACTTCTAATTCACCATGAATGCACTCGTAGTGCGCGCGTGCACACATCATTTTCTTAAGTTACATGTACACGAATCGCGCTAGATAGATTTCTCACAAACTTTACTCCAGGGACCCAAAATATGGGATCAACATGGGGGACATGTGAGGTGTCTCCCTCCTAATGCATAATGAGCTGGCCATCATTAATGTTGGCCAGCTCATCATGCAATAGGAGGGGGACACCTCACATGTCCCCCATGTTGAACCCATATTTTAGGTCCTTGGGGAATTTTTCATTTCTCACTCATCTTCCGAAATCATAACTTTACTACTTTAGTAAGACCCATCTATCTTCTAGCGGTAGCGGTTCCTGCTTTCATAGTTTTCATCCATCTGTTATCAAGACCTAACTTTCACTTCATTCACTATTTTAACATTTAGTGTTATCTTCATCTGGCCATGTTTCCCATCTCACTCTCAATCTTACTTTCACTGGTTTAACCCAAAAATAATCAAATCAATAATAATCGATGTGTATAGCACTTCTACCTGAGATGAACATGATTTTGTAGAGATATAAGCATTCATTTGAAAATGTATGTATACGAGGTTGCACTGGTATGAATATGGGTAAATCTAAATATCTCAAAAACTCGGTATACGGATGCATTGTCGACAAGGGAATAAAAAAGTCACAGTAAAATCTTCATTAAGAATAGAAAAAGACCAATGCTTCTCACATAAAATGCATCAAATAATAGGTTTATATGTAAACAAAACAAAATATCAAAGTGGAAATGGTTCAAAAAATGTGTGAAAGGATTTAAGTAATGCACAAAATTTACAAAATGTTAGGTCAGACAATTCAGGTTCAAGATTCAACTCAAAACCATACCTCAGGTCCTATTTACAACCTGCTGAAATACTACCCCTGAAACCTGCATTTAACCTGTAGCAAAAATTATCTATCTCTACTTCAAAAGTAAAGTGGAGAGGTGGCAGCAAACACCATCAACCAAAGCAAAGTAAGGGTTGGGGTTGCAACGGAACAGGCGGCTTCGTTACTCTTCCTCCTTCCTATGATTGATTTTTTTAGTTTCGGATTTGGAACTAGGATTGTTCTGGGATACATCAGGTTATGCATCTAACAAAATACATGCATATGATGTTGCACGCTTACCATGTTCTTCACCAAGGATGCTGCGACTGATAGAGATTTGTGGTCATTAGTTTCCTTCAATCCTTCAAAAGCCTCACGCCATTTGGCTATCACTAAATAGAACATGGCCTCATTAATTGTTGCTGCAATTGGCCCACAGAAATCCCCATGGAAAGATAGGTTAACAAAACCTCCATCCAAAGAAGCTTCAGATGGACTACCCTGCATGTTGTGCTTCTGACAAGAGAAAAAAAATATCCTAACGGATAATTAATTTGCCCATAAAGTAGATAGACCGCAAATTTTGAGGGGAAAAAACACGCATAAATACTGATAAGTAAACATGTCTGCAGGGGTATGTACATGCAGTCGCTTAAAAATATGCATCAGAATCAGCAATGTGGCTTTAGACAATGTTAAGATTTACTGTGATATATTAATGAAACCTAGGCAATAATAATCAGTTAATCACTGTTTTGATATAGCTGATAATCATACGCGGACCAATATGTAAAACCATTTCTTCCATATTGATATTTACTACTTAGGATAGTTTAAGGAGAATCAAAGCAATACCTAATATCCACAAACTCCATATCCTCCACGTGTACGATGGGGTTTAGCATTGTCGAACAGAATGTGCAAGGTGTAAATAAACACCAACATCAAACAATGATGATTATTATATTCCTGATATTTAAGCTTTCAATTTAATCCAGAGCGACCTCGAGAATATGTAGGAATTGAAGACTGTTGACTGGTCAAACAAAACAAGAGTATCTGGCTACTAACTACTCCATTCTAGAAGTTAAATAATTTCTTAGAATTGAACAAAATATTACAGGAACTAGTTTGTTAAGATTCACATAGAAAGAAAAATCACAGACAGTAAGTACGACATAATTCCTACGAGGGCAGGAAGTTAAGATATCAATAAATAGGGATAATAACTTTGCTAACATAAGACCTTCATATGAAATTTAGGAGATTCCATCCAAGAATTGCATGTAGTTTTAACGATTAATTTAACAAGGTACTTAATTAAAACCATTGACTCCATGTATTGGTGCCCATTTTGCACATTGTGCACCCGCACTTCAAATCACCATTCCAATAACTAGTACGCAAGAGCCTGAAATAATTGTTGGCTATGTTGTGGGAGAAAAGACAATTTTTCCTTCATGAATAGTCTCACATGGAATAGTGATATGAATAGTAAGGGGTTTAAATTGTTTCACCTCCTATTAGGCTTTGAATAGTGTTTTGGGTTTTGTATTGGCTGGGCTTCGCATAACACACACGCGCGCGCACGCCTCGCCTCGTCTCGTCACGCCACGCCGCGACACGTGCGCACGTTTTTTTGTTTTCTCTGGCTTTATTTTACACGTTTTTTGTGTGCGTAACGGCTGCGTGAATTTAGGTAACGGGTGCTTGGGATTTAAAAACGTGCGCTTGGATCCAGCAACCGTTAAGGGTTTCTCAACCCTATATATACACCCCTAATGTGAGTTCGAAAAGCACACAACAATTCTCTCTTCTTTCTCCTCTCCTCTGCTTTAAAAAGTGAAATTTTCTCCATATTTTTGTGGTATTTTAGGCAATCATTCTTCATATGAGCAAAAGCTTTGCACTCTCGTCCGAATTTAGAGGCCGGCTGATTCCGGGGGGTTTAACCGTTAGGGAAGAGATGATCATCTGCGTCAGGACGATAAGCGGGTCCTTAATTTTCTAGGGCAATGTTTACACGACTGCTTTCGATCAGGCCAGATTTTCTTATTTTTTGTAATTCAGATTTTTGCATGCTATAACCTTATTATGATTTTATTATCTAACAATAACTACATAGCTTGTGGCACTATGCAATTGCCACCACCAGCACTAGTACAAGACCAGCAACTCGTACACAATCAGCAAAAGCGATCACCGACTTGACCATGCACATGAAACTTTAGAAATATCTCCATCCTCATCCTCTCTCGCTAGTATCTTCTGCATCGGTATAGTTAACAGCATTTGAGACCGCTAATGAGGCTTCAAAAAAGTCCAACAAGGTTCTCACAAATTTCAAGAGATTGCTCAAATGATACCTACACTCGACTTCCCTTGTATTGGTTGTATATATCAAGTAGTAGGGAAAACATCATCCATGTCTGCCTATAATTTCAGGAAAAAGGTATCCATTTTCACAAAAGCTCCTCAAGGAAATGCATTTACAACCCCAAAAAGAGTTCCTGACAAAAACATTCTAAAACAATGCACAGAAGCATAATTAAAGCCTCAACTACTTACTGGTAGCGTACATTAATTGTTTATCAACAAAATCATATGATCAAGCCTGAAACAAATGATTGGCTACATATATTTTATAACATATTCATATTATATAATCAACTAACAATGCAAGATGTTAATAATCGTGCTTTGATAAAGTGGGATAACTAGACAAAATGTTTAGTTTCTAGCAATAACATTTATATCAAATTTATAAGAATCTTCTACGACTTCTCCAACAATAACTTTTGTAACTTTTTGCAAGCCATATGAATGAAAAGAGTTCACATCATTAAACAATCTACAACAGAAAATACTTCTGACAATATCAAGTAGATGCAGCATCTTAATGTACATAAATATGATCCCATAGTTTCATTCTCACCTCTGTAAGTAACACCTTTTGACGTTGGAAAGCTAAAACGAACTGAGCAACTTGGAAAAATGTTATAATATCAACACTCTGAATGTCATGATGCTCTCTTTTAATGTCATCACGAATTGACTGCATCAAAACTGAAAAGTTCTACTTGAGACCAAGTGAATCCCATGATTAAAATTAAATAAGAAAATGAAATAATGCAATCACATCAAATTGCATAATCCTACCATTGTAGCCTCCTGATAAAAACTGGTTTAAGAAATTGTGTAGCAAGTCCAAAATATTCCCTTTCAGCAGTAACAAGCTTCCATGATCCCATGCGATTCTTTTTACTTGACCTCGCGGGGCCTTATGAGATTTTAGCAGTTTGTCTCCGGTAGCAGAAGCTGGATTGCCTTTAAATAATGTTTTAGAACCATCCTATTACCCAAAAGCGGAAAAAAAGTTGAATGAAGAGGATTTAGACCTCTGCATGCCAAACAAGACTACACATTATAGCACCAAGTGGTTGAAGTCCATACCAAGGCAAAACGAGTAAATGTCCCACTAAATTGTGAATGACGTTCCAAATTTCTTTGTCTAATAGACCTTCTTCTGTCTGCTTCCTCTTCCATAATTGCCCTGAGAGATTCTACAGATGTTGTTATGTCACCATCAGCCTGCATACAAAATTTCTTCAGTGAGTTTCAAGTTGTCAAATGAAGAAAGCAAGCATCACAAGAAACAGGACATTACTAACTAGCACGGACTTAATAGTGGCAAAGGGAAAATTGATAAAGGGAGAATGGATTCATCCTACACTGAGCAAGAGATCAAACTCTTTGAATATGAGCATCAATAATTATCTTCCTCCTTTTTTTCTGAAAAGATTGTCGAAAAATTAGTGGGCGTGCATCTATGATGAATATCGCTTAGTTGGGATGGGTGGGTTTGTAGTTGAGGATTGAGATGTCTCCCAAAGTAATAAAATTCAATGAACACTGTGGCAATATGTACTGACAAAGTAGCAGTTGTGTGGTTTCTATACACCTTACATGAGAATTTATAGTGTTTACCATCCAGCACAAAAAGTCAACAACTAAAGGTCCTTTCAATCAAAATCCATGCTTAACCATGCTTAACACATCTACTAAGAAGAAAATCTATGAAGCAATTTAGTAAATCAAAGAAGTCCACATGGTGAAAAGGATAAAAGCAAAGGTCTGTTATTCCAGACAAGGCATAATGGTCTTTTGAGCATAAACATCACTTTTCACATCGGAAAGAAAAGCATCTTCTAGCTAAAAAATCTAGCAGCAATGACGGAGCTTGGGGGCCGGGGGGGGCCCCCCCCCCCCCCCCCCCCAAAAAAAAAAAAACCAAGATAAAAGAAGAAGAAAATCTTTTCACAAACATGCTGATACGAGTGGCCGTGCGAGCACCCTTTGATCACGGAATTACCAAAAGATGGGTTGAGGAGAAGACAACTAAAACACAAGAACAATTCAGTATGGCGAAGAAAAATACATTCTCTAGATTATGAAGAACAAAAGATTACAATCTCTTCCTCACAATCTCACTAGAATCGAGAACAACCTCTCAATCCTCTCTAAACCCTAATACAATGATTAGAATCTCTCTTTAAATCTATATGATTATATCTGATTGCTTAGAAACCCTAAAACAATCCTTTATATAGGTGTACAAACGTGGATGGCAATCTGATAAATAACCAAGTCCAAAACCAACAGGAATTCGTGTGAACAGAAACCCAACCAAACTAGAAAACCGTCGATGAGTCGACTCATGACTGAGATGAGTAGACTCATGACACATGGATCGACTCATAAACTGATGAGTCGACCGGGTAGAAATTTTTGACAAAACGGTTAGGTTTCGTGAGTCGACTCATGACAGTCATGAGTCGACTCAACCTAATGAGTTGACTCATGTACATGTATGAGTCGACTCACGAGCTGAAAACCGGATTCTTCGAATCTGCTGCTCGTCGTCTCGTTCCACGCTTTCGCCTGCGTTCCACTATACTATTTTACACCCATATTCTCATGCTATCATGAGAATCATCTATCCTCAAGCTCCCATGAGAATCGTTAAACTCCAAAGAGAAGATACACCAGTATTATGGGTCCCCTCTTTAGGAACTTGAAGTCCCTTTCAAGTTAGAACTGGAGCTGAGGGAACTCGTGAGTCACTCCTTTTCTGCACCACCTGACCTTGCTAGGAATCCGGTCTCGACCTCCGATCGGAAACAACTCATTGTCTCGCGTCTCGTCGTAGTCACCGTTCGCTCTAAGTTGGAATCCTTTGTCGATGGCTCTTCTGGAAGTCTAATGCACAGCAAGACAAACTTCTTGCTTGTATTCACTAGCCTCTTCGCTCGCGTCACCGTCCCCAAGCTTATCTCTCGGAAGAGATGCCAACGAAATATGAACTTTTCACCATCTTTAGTGAATGTGTACTTCTAAGCCCGCCTCTCGTAGATCGCATATCTATCCCATAAGTACGGATTGCCCAGTATAATATGATAAACATCCAATGGAACGACGTCACACGTAACCTCGTCAATATACGACTCGTGGAGTGCAAATCTGACAGTGCATTAATTAACTACACACAGTTTCTCCTCCTTCTGAATCCATCCCAATGGATAAGGCTTCAAATGCTTGACTGTCTTCAGACCCAGCTTCTGAACCAATGCCTCGGATATCAAATTCTTCTCGCCGCCCGAATCAATAATGACATCAACCAAACTGGTCTTCACTTGCAACTTAAGAACAAAGAGTTGCTTTCTCGGGTCTCCGTCCTCTTTCGTGGTCTGTTTTCCCGCCATAAGGTTGAGACTGTTATTGGACTTTGTCATCCCAGAAACTTCCTTCAGACCCTGAGCTATCATGTATGCATTTTTCTCCTCCTTCCTCTTCAATCCTCTTGGCTTCAGATGATGATACTTCTCCCAACATCGATCAGCTTCGTGCCCTGTCTTCTCGTAGTGACCACAAATCAGTCCTGCTTTCCCTGGATCACCCTTATTCTCCTCCTTGTGCTTGGAACCACTAGACTCACCACCTTGTTGCTATTCTTCTGCTTGCCTTCGATAGCAATAGCCTTCACGCTCGCCTCTGCAATTGATTCCATCATGAATAGCTTCATCTCCTTTCGGATGTAATCGCTCAATCCCGTCATATACTTTATAAACACGGAATATTCCTCTGTCGTAATGTTGAGGACCATCGCCTGCTGTTGGAACTCCGTGGTGTATTCTTGAACGATTTGATTGACTTTTTAGCGCAAACCGTACCACATGTACCAACGCTCCTCAAAGAATCTCACTGGGTAGAACTGCTTCCTCAGTAATTCCTTGAACTTATTCCACGACACCGCCTTCTTTTCCTACTTGTAGTAGGATTTTCACCATGTCAACGCATGTCCTGAAAGCTTCAAAGTCGTGAACATAATTTTTTCTTTTGACGAGTAGCCATAAAAAGTAAAATACGTCTCTATCCGCTCGATCCAGTCATCAAACCTCTCGACGTCAACACTCTCATCATAAACAGGAATCTCTACTCTAAAGTCAATCTTCAGGTTCTGGTAAGAATTCTTACCCGCTTGATGCAACGCAGCCTTAATGGTCTCGTCCTCCTCGTCGGAGCCTGAAAGCTCGCTCTCTCCACCGGACTCGATAGGTTTCTTCTTAGACTTAGAAGAAGATTCCCCCTTTTCGTTCCCTCCTTGGATGAGACCAACGAGTTTTGTGAGTGTCGACCCTATCATCTCGATCTGCTTCTCTAATGCATCAATCCTTGCTGAATTATCTGTTTCAGACATCTTCTCCTTCCTTAAAACATGGACTCCTTCCAATGAAATAAGGATCTCGCCAAGCTTCTTGTATTACGATCGAGTCAGGACCATACACAGGATGCCCCTTCACCGGATCTGATTACTCTGATACCAACTTGATATGAGTCACCGTGCGAGCACCCTTTGATCGCAGAATCACCAAAAGGTGGGTTGAGGAGAAGACAACTAAAACACAAGAACAATTCAGTATGACGATGAAAAATACCTTCTCTAGATTATGAAGAACAAAAGATTACAATCTCTCCCTCACAATCTCACTAGAATCGAGAACAACCTCTCAATCCTCTCTAAACCCTAATACAATGATTAGAATCTCTCTTTGAATCTATCTGATTCTATCTGATTGCTTAGAAACCCTAAAACAATCCTTTATATAGGTGTACAAACGTGGATAGCAATCTGGTAAATAACCAAGCCCAAAACCAATAAGAATTCGTGTGAACAGAAACCCAACCAAACCAGAAAACCATCGATGAGTCGACTCATGACACATGGGTCGACTCATAAACTGATCAACCGAGCAGAAACTTTTGATAAAACGGCTGGATTTCGTGAGTCGACTCATGACAGTCATAAGTCGACTCAACCTGATGAGTCGACTCATATACATGTATGAGTCGACTCACGAGCTGAAAACTGGATTCTTCGAATCTGCTGCTCGTTGTCTCGTTCCACGCTTCCACATGCGTTCCACTGTACTGTTTTACACCCCTATTCTCATGCTATCATGAGAATCATCTATCCTCAAGCTCCCATGATGATCGCTAAACTCTCAAAGAGAAGGTACACCTGTATCACATGCTTACATGTATTCTATGTAATATGAGGTTTTCCATTAGTTCCCCTTATCTTTCATATTTAAACTTAGTTCCCTAAATCTTTCTTATCTGAAGTTAGTACCTCAAACATTTCATATCTAAAACAGGTCCCCAAATCTTTCATATCTCAAGTTAGTCCCTCAAATCTTTGATATTTAAATGTCCCCCAAATCTTCATAATCTGAAATTAGTCCCCCAAAACTTTGAAGTGTTTTGAAATTAGTCTCTTTGTTACATTTACCATTCAAATAGTTAACCACAATTGAGAAGTGGTTAACCAGGGAGACTGGTAAAAACCAAATTAACCAAAATCAACATCAATATCTGGTTCCAAATCAGCGGACTTATCTAATATGGCATATACTCTTTGCTCAATTTATGCGACAATGTATTTTTTTTGGAGTTCGCGTTTGAATGCGTATGGTTATAAGTACTATTGCAATGTTAAAAGATGACACAATATTTCCTCAATTTCAACCAGCCTAAGGACTAATTTCAAATCACTTAAAATATTGGGGGACTAGTATGGGGGGAACCTATATATCTACACATACATTTTCACTTAATTTTCTTTGCATTCCAAGTATAATAGGGAATGAGTGCATACTGTGAAATGGTTCAAGTATTAACGAAAAGAATTTGTAAAATATTTATTGTAGGTTATTAAATTTTATTATACATTGTCATATTTCATAGCTTTATTTGATGTATAGTATGATAGGTGTATACCCCCCCCCCCAAAACCTTGGAGAAAAAATTCTGCCTCCGCCACTGTCAGCGTAGGGCTCGAGTAAAATAAACTTCTGACAGAAAAAGAACATAATATTAAAAAGCCAGTCTTTCTAAAGATATTTAGTTCCTGAAGTGACAGCAAATCTTCCCCCTTCTGATAGCAAAAAAGGCTAAAAGAAAGACTACTTTACATAAGCCATCATTTAATTGTACTTCTACCAGAAATCTTTGATTATCAGAGACATATTTTACATGTTGTACTCTTATAGGAAAAAATTGAATGGTGAACACACCTTAGAACCTTTTTCACAAGCTCCAGCAATCAGTTCAGGATCACGGCCTTCAAAAATATGGTGGAAAATCTCCAGAAAGAGCAAACTGTCTTGCTGGAGATAGCCGGAAGGGTCATCAACATGCTGGGTCAGTACCAAGATTAGGTCCATCACATTCTCTTGAAACATGAGCTCCAGAAATTTGTCTGTTAAAGACAGAAATTGAGTGGCAGATCCCGATGCCTTTTGCTGCAAAGTAATACCTTGGATGGCTAGAATATTCCGAAACAAAGTAAGCACCAGCTGAATTAACTTCCAGTCATCCTCTGTGAATGAGTTGCTGGTTGGAGTTCAGTGTTAGAACAATGTTGTGAAGCAACAATCAATAGCATATGAATAGAAGTCAAAAGAATGCTCTCAAAAAAACATGTAAATTGAATATTAAGCAAAAGAAGAGACTGATCCCAGAGGGCAGTGCAAGAGTTAAACGCATGTGAATGTTCAAGCATAAGTTTAATTTCACTTTTCTCTTAATACTTAATGCAGGAAATATTCAATGCAAGATACTTAATGCAAGAAATACTTAATGTAAGATATCTGAGGTTGCCAACAGATTATGAATATAGCATCTCTAGAATTCCGGCAGATGGCATGAAAGCAATTAACAGAGCCTTTATAGATTTAAAATTCAAAGTTCGCTACAACTGAGCCTCACAATCACTCAGAACTTTTTATCATAAATTTTAGATATTTTTCTTTAGGCTTTAGAACAAGATTGCAATACATAGCAATTGGTATTTTTCCACATTATTTTTATGGACATTGTTCTTGTATGGACTATATTCTTTTCATTTTTCAAATGACAATGAGCGCATGGTGAAGTGACAGTTGCCCTGCCTAATTGTTTCATGTAGATCATTCCTATTGTTGACCCGCTTCAACCTGCTCCCAAATTTTTATGCTAAAATTTTTAAAGAATTTTGACAAAACTCCAAAAACTTGGACAGGCAGTATCCGCAAATTCAGCTGAACTCTGATCAGTGATTGTTATGGTGTTCACATTCGCCAAACATATGCAAAGCATAGACAAAGAACGGATGGACACATTTTTGAAAGAACAACTCTAATTAATTTTACGGCCTAAGACTAGTGAAAGTACTTATTCTGCTGATTCGTCGAATCTATGCTATCCATGTCGACTCTAGAAGCGGGATGAGTCGACTTCCTCTCGAATACGACTCACTAAGAACCCACTCAACCGTCAATCCGACGCTTTGCATGGACAACTCAAAAGGGTGGTATTCCTCAGTTGATCTGAAGGATAATACCCGCCTCGGGACTCTTCTTCTGACTGTGTCAACACCGCCACACTGATCAGGTCTCATCATGAGCACTTAGTTTGATAGTCTCTATGACTTATCACGCCACCTACACCCTGTCCTCCACCATCACTTCCCGGATAATGCGGAGACGATCTCTCTCGTGCCGAAGTAACTCTTCCGCCAATCGTCAGCCGACATCTGTAAAACAAAGACCAGCTCCACTGCCAGCTAAGATTTTAAATATCGGATGTCGGGTTCATATCAAACGGTTAAAATCCATATCAGATAGCGGAAATCAGGGATATATCGGGGGACATGGACTAGATATCGGATTGCCATATCGGGTGATACGCATATGTATAATATCATGTCCTAAATATAATCTAAGCATTTCTAAATTCAATATAAACATACTTTATAAATTTTATAGACTAGACATATAAAAGAGTAAATAACAATACAACAAATATAGATTGCTACAATAAATAAATTTATACTAAAAAGTAAATAACAAAAAATTTTATAGACTAGACAACCAATTATATTTGCATATTTAAATCAATTTATACTAAAAAGTAAGCAATTAATTCTACAATAAATAACAATACAACAAATATAGATTTAAACAACCAATTATATTTGCATATTTAAATCAATTTATACTAAAAAGTAATCAATTGCTTATAAAGCGTGGGTGATAATTTCACTTCTCAATTGCTTGGGAGTTCCTAATTTCAATTTAATTTCAGCAACAACTTGGTACGAATTCAAGAGGGGGAGAGTTGACATTAAGGAGTGTCAACTGTTAAGTATCTCACTCTCTCCTATGCATTAACATTTAAATTTGTTACATTTCAATTTTATACTTCGATTACTAACTTCAAATTAATTTTATCTGACAGCGGAAAACTGAAAAGAAGGGGAAATTTAAAAAGATTCAAGGGGAACACTGAAATTTTACTGATTTTGATTAAGTTTTTAGCGGTCAGCAGCAGAAGCCCTTCGGCACAAACTGAAACTGCAAGGAAAAAAATCAAGTTAGCAGTCAGCAGCAGAAGCCTGTGAACTGAAACTGCAAGGAAAAAAATCAAGTACCGAGAGAGAGAGGGAGAAAGAGAGAGAGAGAGGGGTCTGGGAGGCTTACGTGAAGAAGGGAAACAATCCCTTTTACTTAACAGTTAGAGAGCAAAATCTGAAAAAATGTAAACATAAAAAGTTATTAGAGAGAGAGAGAGGTCACAGAGGCTTACCAGAGGGCTGAAGATCACGATGTGAGGACCCTCCGATGACGACGGCACGGAGTAGAAAGAGAGGAGAAGGCGACTCCAATGGCAAAACTAAAGCAACACGATGAGAGGAGCTTCGGACTATGTCGTAAGGAGGAGAGAGAGGAGAAGCCCTAGGGTTTTTGCTGCTGTTGAGACCACGAAAGCAAAACGACGAGAGAGGATGTTGGGTTCCCGATCGCGAGCGAGCCCTAGGTTTTTCTCCTTTTTTTCTTTTGATCGGGTGTCTATAGGGTGTTTATCAGGTTCGAAAAGGTCAATGGGTGTCGATGAACCCAAACCAAACCCAATAAACCTGAACCGATAATCCCAAATCTCGGCCGATTTTCCAAACAGGTGTAGGCGTATAAAATTGCCTATAGGTCCCTTAACATAGCTCGGCACGATGATTCGACAAATCAACGGACGTTCGAGGCGACGAGGCACGCAAGTAACGGAATACGTTCGCATGTGGAACCAATCCAACGGTTCGAAAAGTCAACGAGTCATCCAAACAACAAAACGAACTTGAACTCAAACACCGAGGTGGATTTACTGCCAAATCAAGACCACACAACCGAATCAAAGTCCAGATCAGCCAAACAGGATATGGTCGATTTTTCAAATAGGATATGGTTGATTTTCCAAACAGAATATGAACCCAAACCAAACCCAATAAACCTGAGCCGATAATCCCAATAAACCCAATAAATTGGCCGATATGGTCGATTTTTCGCCGATATGGCCGATATGTCATCGAAAAACGATATGCGACTTGTTTTTCCCCGATTTGTGTCGTTCGACCCCGCAATCTGCTATATCGGCCGACATGTCGACCGATATTTAAAACACTGTTGCCAGCGTGCCCTGCCACACCATCACTTCCCGGATAATGCGAAGACGCGCCCTCCCATATCGAAGTGACTTCCCAATCGCCAGCCGACACCTGTCGAAATGGGGAGCTGCCAGCTTGCACTTCGTCCCCGCTTTTCTGTGCTCGATCAAAATGACGACACTATCCTTCACACACCAAATGTATATAAAGATATTACCCTAACTTGGGAGGGGGCTTGTTTTTTGGGCGAAGAGAAGGGATATCTCTCTGAAAATAACACTATACTGGATTTCCCTCCCACATGCACACAACTCCCTCAAGAACCTCATCGATTCCTGACATTCTCCTTCCCCACTCAAGCTCACCAGCTGACTTGATCGTCGGAGGAACCACGGGAAAACCGGTCCCCGTCCTCTCACGAATTCTTTGCTTATGCAGCGTGATCGGTACTCCCAGTTCAAGAATCAGGCATAAAGTCGGAGAAGGACTTTATCAATCTCCTCTACCTCATCCCGACAAGAGTCCGAGAGGAACCGATCCCGCCCCGGATCCAAACCAACTGACTGTGTGATCTTAGTCATCAAGAGTGATGGTACTCAACATCTTAAATTTTTATTGTTCTGCTGACACATAACTAGTAATGATGAAACAGAATTGACCAAGTGGTTTTCTCAAAAAAGAGAAACTAAAAATAAAAAGAATTGACCGAGAGGCTATTGATAAATTTGTGCAGATTAGCGTACCTTTCAAGATGTTCCAGTGGATCTTCAAGCAATGAAACTACAACAGCTACCGTAACACTCCGAGTCAACGCAGCCTTTAAATCCCACAGATACTCTATCTGCTGTGCCACGTCATCAGATGCAGGATCAATCGGCATCGTCAAAAACACCAAGATTTTCACTGTCAAATAAAAGTAGGAAACAATTATTCCCAAAAAGAATAAATTTTTTACATGATATTTGAAAATTAGGGCGAATTTACCCGCTGTGATCACTAAATTGCGATCGCTTTGGTGAAATTCGATAAGGGGGACGATATCGCCGGCCACGGTGTTCCATTTACAAATCTGTTTGAATACGTCTCGTCGCATTGGATGATCTCGACGTAGAAATCTCTGCAGATCCTTCAAATTATCTGAACAAAATCGCAAAAGAGGCAAATTTTCAAGAGCTACAATAGACTAAAACTAGGGTTTCAAAAGATTACTGCGGCCGTACCTAAGCAGTACTCGCTCTTAGTATAACCGATCAGGGCGCCGTCATCGTCTTCTATTTGCTCGCCGAGGCCTGCGCAAATGATGGATAATCCCTGAGTGTCCATTTCTTCTTCGAGGTTAGATGGTTGTGGCTAGGGTTTCGTCGGTTTTTTAAGTAAAATTCGTCGAGATCTTGTTCATTTGAGGTTTTCAGATGTGGGAATTAGGGTTTGGGAAGTAGAAGAGATAGAGCCTTTGGGAGAGGGGAATGCGTAAAATAGAAAAGATGGGAATTTTCCCGCTTAATGGAGCTTTGGGGAGTAATTTTCCCGCGCTTTCAGGTTCGGGGCACGTGAGATCGCTGCCCGAACTTTAGGCTGGCAGAGGACGTTTATTGAGCACCCGTTCCCTTATTGAGCCCACATTCACGTCGGTTGCACAATAAAAACCGGTAATTCATTTTATTACGGGTTACCGGAAAATAAGCTCATAATGGAAATTATTCGGCTCGTCAAGTAATTACAGCTCTTCATTTGATATTTTAATAGTTAGTATTTTGCTATAAGGTGTGGTCACTCATTGTTTTTTCTCCTTTTTAAAAATATAAATTGATTCATTTTACTCTTGTGCATAGATTATGTGCCATCGAAAGGAAATCCTTTTTTTTTTTGAGTCCACGGACATTTTGCTTATCAGGGAAAAATAATAAATCTCGAATGTGATAAATATCTGTGTTTAAAATTCAACGATATTCCTCTCTTTTGAAATTTTTACTACTTTTGACCACAAAAATCAACAAAAAATCCTTCCTAAAAATATTTTAAAAAAAACTTATTTATCGTGTTCTCTCTTCCCCTCTTGTTTTCCTCATAGTTTTCATTTTCCAACGTTATCTAATTATTATTATTTTCATTTTCTTCTTAACATGGGAATAAACGTGCAGGAGTTTTTTAGTTAGTAAAGAGTTATAGAGCTAATGAATAAAATAAATATCGAAAGAAATTGTTGTTGCATCTGCATTATTGGAGTTAAAAATCTAACGTATTTAACGTGGACAAAAATATTTGGATGATAATTTTACATGTTTTTGAATAAAGGATCATCGCAGCTGCATCTTTAGAGTTTAGGCTTTTGATTTCGAAACCTCGTATTTTCTCCGAAAGAAATCCCAAAGTTGGATATTAATAATCATCAAATTTAAGGCTTAATTTGGAAGCCGTTTAAGACTACACCAAGTTTAAACATGGTCCAAATGGAGAAAATTCTTCTAATCGGTAAAAACACGGTCATTCTATCTCAGCATGGCTTAATTCAAATTTAGACTTC
Source organism: Asparagus kiusianus (assembly GCA_022839385.1). Classification (NCBI taxonomy): domain Eukaryota; kingdom Viridiplantae; phylum Streptophyta; class Magnoliopsida; order Asparagales; family Asparagaceae; genus Asparagus; species Asparagus kiusianus. Next base: position 174,486 of record BQKN01000949.1, read on the forward strand.
TTAAATTGGTTTAGTTATAACCCAGGGAGGAGCTGATCCACAGCCAAATGGAAAACACTTTAGACACACCCCCAACCACACATTGGGGGCACACCCCCTCTCTCAGCTACAGTGCACGGGGCCCACTTTAGTTTTTATTTAAAAAACTAAAGTGAGCCCGTGCACTGTAGCTGAGAGAGGGGGTGTGCCCCCAAGGTATGGTTGGGGGTGTGCCTGTAGTGCCACTCCAACCAAATTTGGTTCCGAATGTTGCGCGTAGCGAAAATTTCGGCAGCACTTCGGCAGCACAACAAGAGAGTCAGGTCGCAATAAGAATTCCCGTCTCACCAAGGAAACAAGAATCTGAAGCGAATATCTCAACAAAGTGAGATATCGGCTCTTCCTCTCATCAGTTCTAGGACTGATCTGTCGAGGGATCCTAAAAAGCTATTACAAATCACAAAAAAAACGATACAACCAATTTTTACGTGGTTCGGCAAATTGCCTACGTCCACGGGGAGAGGATGAGAAGATTTTACTATATGGAGGAGAAATACAACGGGTTACAACTCACAAAATCACTCAAATATAACCCTAACCAAAGCTCTCAACTCCCTCACAATATCACCCTCTCAAAGTGCTCAAAACAATGCTAATTCTCTCTACCTCTTCTCTCCTTCAATTGTTCCATGTATATAGAAATCCTAAAATCATAAGCATACTAGGAATTCTAAACCAAAAGCCAAATCACAGTAGGAATCCTAATAACCTATTACCAAAATAGATTAGGAATCCTAATAACCTCAGGAATCCTAATAACCTCATGTTACCAAAATAGATTAGATATGAATCCTATCCAACACCGAACATAACTAGTTTAATGATTAAACGTGACATGTTTTCATTTGAGCTGCCAAACACACCTGAGGCCTAAGATTTACATGAAACACACGCAACAACACATAATATTTTATAAGTTTAAGATTTATGTGAAAACACGCGCAACACGTAAATTGCCCACTTCACCATTTTATACTGAGATCTGAAATGAGGGGTAAAAAATCCCTCATAATGCGGAGACAAAATCATGATTCCAAAAGCTCACGTGCTTCACGTAGAAATACCCCCTCTCTCACTACGAGCACAGCGCACCGCATAGAAACTAACTTTTCTGCTTATGCATCTTGCATCCACCGTCCATCCTCTAACTCGGGGTATAATGAACGGTCAAGCGCTTTTCCTCATCGACCTAGGTACAACCCTCACGCATATAACTGTCAGAGAGCGGGGCACTCCCGTAATTATTGAGAAAGTTTAGGTCTGTTTTCGTAAATTCGGTCCTAGTTTTGAATAGGTTAGCTGACGGAGACCGAGAGGCCAAAGGGACAGTTGGGCTTCGATGCAATCGAAGCTCCCTTCTCTATTTTAAACCCTCACCTCCATTCCCAGCTCTCAGTCTCTCTCTCTCCTCATACACGAACTCTCTCTTCTCGAAATCATCGATGGCTCAAATCGTCAGTGGATCGTCTTCTCTCTTGAGCCCTAGCTCTGGATCTGGAGCCATCAAGAAATTGGATAAGCTTAAACCCTCAGCAATTCCTTCGAAATTATATGGAGGAGAGAAAGAGGGCAAGAGAAGCAGAGGGCGTGGCAGTTCTCGAGTTGAAGCGGTGGCCAGTAGATTCTCTACTGCGTTTCCGGTTTCTTCTGATGATTTGATGAAGGTCAGCTTTATTTGCTTTCAGGTCTCATTGTTTTTGTTATGTAAATAGCTGTGATTAAGTTTCATTTGAGGTTGGCATTTTTAGTCTAACGCTGTGATTATGTTGTCATGTTTGGTTCATTTGGTGTTTCCATTTAATCTTCTGTTATTTCAGCTAAGTTATCATTTTTTGGTCCCGAGATCTAAAATGAACATTGTGCAGTATGGCAACTATTTTATCATAATCTTGATTCAACGTGACATTGTGGCAATTAATTCAATGGAAAGTTGCGAACTTGATTAGTTAAAATTCATTTTTTTGGTTCATTTGGAACTTTTACTGTATTCAAATTCTTCAAGGCTTTATGTTGGTCTTTTATGTTTTTAGTTTCGTGCCCTGTTTGTATGGAGGGTAGAGAGGGGGAGGGGAAGAGAAATGCGGCTTTCACATTGTTTGGGAGTTTTTTTAAGGAGGGTAGAGAGGAGGAAGGAAGGAGAACGGAGGGTAAAATTGCTTGGTTTTCTCCCACCTGATTTGGACGGTAGAGGAGGGTAAAAGAGGGTAAAGGATGTAATGACATTCTTACCCCCAGGATGTAATGACATTCTTACCCCCATCAAAACAAATAAAAGGGCTGATGTGCTATTAGTATAAAGTCATTTATGTAAATTTACATATATTTACTTCCTTTCACCTTCATTCACCTTACTCAACTCCCAAACAACATATTATAATTCTCTTACCTTCCCTTCCCTTCCCGTTGTTTACCTTTCCTTCCCTTCCCTTAGAGCCTGTTTGGATTTGTAGGGGGTGAAGGGAAGTTAAGGGAAACTAGGTGAGAGAATGGAAGGGAAGGGAAGGGAGTTCCCTTCTCCTTGGTTACACCCCAATTTGGGGGGTAACAAATTTTATACTATTAGGGGGTGAACCAAGGGGAACTAGGGTGAATAACTTCACCTCCTAAATGTTCCCAAACAAGGTGAATGGAGGTGAATGGTTCCCCTAACTTCCCTTCACCCTTATTCCCCTCAATCCAAACAAGCCCAGTAAACTCCCAAACACACCATCGGAGTCATTTCTCTTGTATTTTCTCAATTTATAAACAGTGCAGAATTGATAAAATTCACATGTATTAAACTATTAATACTTAATAAGAAAATTGGAAAAAAGCAGGCACTGACTAACTTTTTTCGAACCGTTCACGCACCTATCTTGTATTAACATAGCAACATGCTTTTAAAATTTCAGTAAACTCTTCTGCTAGGAAGTTAAAATTTTGGAACCCAAGTCAAATTGGAGATGTAGCGTATATGATCCATCACTGACCAGTACTATTCTTTTTCTATGGGTCAACATTACGTCTTTAATGAAAAAGTAAGCCTTACCATATTATTATTGCAATTGATTGTTTAGGAAGATGAGAAATTTCAACAGCTCAAGAACATTCAGCAGCATGGTAATGGATCGCCGAGTGCATGGTCCAAACCAAATGTGAGGCGAAAGACTAAAATAGTTTGCACCATTGGACCATCCACCAATACGAAAGAGATGATATGGAAGCTTGCAGAAGCCGGCATGAATGTTGCTCGGCTTAATATGTCACATGGAGACCATGCTTCTCATCAGAAGGTCATCGATCTTGTGAAAGAGTATAATGCTCAATCAAAGGACAATGTCATTGCAATCATGCTTGATACTAAGGCAAGTCTCTTCATATTCTTCTTTTTCTCTCTGAGAATTTCTTGATTTGGCGAATCCTGTAGCTAGAGCCCTTAACCATTTATATGATACAATCATGGTTTTTTATTTTTCATCATATCATATATAAAGGCGAGTCAAAGTTTCACAAGGATGCTCCAAGAAAAGTTATTAGCTTGTTAGCTTATTTATTTATTTTTCTGCCTCCTGTCAATCTGTCTGATATGGACAAGTCAATCATTTTTATTTCTCCTTTTATATTTTCCAGGGCCCAGAAGTTAGGAGTGGTGACTTGCCACAACCAATTGACCTAGTGAGCAGTCAGGAGTTCTCCTTCACAATAAAAAGAGGGGTTAGCACAGATGATTGTGTTAGCGTGAACTATGACGACTTTATTAATGATGTAGAAGCTGGTGATATGCTCCTTGTAGACGGTATGAACATATTCTGTGCTTTTTTGAATATTTTCTTTCATACTCTAATGTAAAGAACTATGATGTTTCATAGAAGGAATACAAACTTTAAAAAGGGAAAAAAAATTATTGGTAGATTGCTGAAGGTCAATAGTAGGTATATGCATCAGAATATAATTCTCACACAGACACAGGTAAGAGTACGAACCTGTCATCTCACTGTTAATATGCAAGGGAGCTTCTAATATACGATCACAGGTTGTTGCGGGTTCTACTCTATGCCTAATTTAGTAGCGCACATACTGGTCTGATTTTATTATGTCACAAATTTCACTTACTTTCTGCAAACTCAGGATGGAGAGTTTCACTGTTCATGGTGATTATCATGTTTAATTGCCTCTCCATAACATTTGACGTATTTTCAAGTGCAACTGAAATGTTTGCCCCCTGCGCTTTGTAGACATGGGACATACACGGGGTATCTGACATGGCAAATCTCCAAAATTAAGGCACATGGACATGGGCACAATCATAAATGTACATGTATATGTGGCTCATGTAAATATGCATATTTGTTATTACTTATATATGAAAAAAAATCCAATTTTAGCAAAATGACCTATAAAATAGTTAGCTTTATTAGAAGAGGCTCAACTTCTCCATCTTAAATATAATTTTGGAAGTAAAATAGATGATTTTTTTGGCATTGCTCTTTGATGGACACGAGTGTCATGTACAAGTGTGTCTGACATGGCAGGAAAGCGTCCAATAGTCATTGTTTTTGTCCCTACTACTCAAGGTTTTAAATGTCGGATGTCAAAGTTCATGTTGGACAGCTAAAATTCATGTCGGATAGCGGAAATCGGGGTTATGTCGAGGGACGTATACTAAATATCAGATAGCCATATCGAACGGATTTTTACTCAATTTTGGTCACCAAGATGGAATGCACTTGTCTTGTTGTAGCTTATTCTACTTAAGTTGAGTATTCATCATCAAGACACAAGTTGTTTTCCATTTCTTGAAGGGAAACATTAGAAATTATGCCAACGAATAAATTAAATACACATTGTCAAACTAGAACTTTCAAAGTGCCTTGCATAAAATTAACATGAAGTAAAGTGTCTTGCATAAAATTGACATAAAGAGTTAGACTTTGAATTGTTTTCAAGCTACGGTTAAAACTTATTTTTTACATCACGCTTTTATGAATTCTCAATTTTAATTTGTAGAGATGAAGATGAACGAGAGGAGATCGCGGCGAAAAAGAGAGCAATATTTTTTTCTTTGCCCTAATCTATATTATATGCTATCGAGTTATTATGGGAACAAAAGGCTAAAAAAAATTTAATCAGCTTTGGCTTTTGAGTACTAAACCCAAACCCCAGTACTCAAAAAAATAATAAAAAAAATAAAAAAATCGGCCGATTTCTGCTTTTCAAGGCTGAAAATCGGCCGATATGCCCGCAATATCCCCCGACACGCCCGACATGGACCCTGACTTGAAATGGCCATATCCGTGTCTCTCTAGCACCTGATCCGATATCAGTAGCCTACTACGTAGTAGTCTTCAAGCATTCTAGCCCGCCTTTTTGCTTACTGTTATGCATAGGAATGGCGGATTAGTCATTAACGTGTTGAAATCCAAAATTGAACTTGGAATTGTTACTTTGTAATCCATTTTGCTAGAAATTAGAATAAGCCAATAGGTGTTCAAAACATGACTGTTTGGAAATGGACAAGTTAGTAATGACTATCAACATAATAAAAAGAAGAAAAAAGAAAAAGGCTGGAACAGATGCTTCAGACACCAAGAGAGGAAAAGTTAAACAACATAAAAGAAGTTGTAACGCGTCATTGGGGATTAGCATGAAGCTAGCCGACAATAGGAACAAACTACATGAAAGGAATCTTGAAGTTGAAATAACTGGTCAATCATCTTTGTGAAAATGTTTCATTTACTGTTTCCCTTTAATGTTTATTGAAAGTTACATGAAACTCAAGGTGCTACAGTATTCGGATGTTGATTAATAACTATCCACGTGTCACTTGTAATCTTTTCAGGAGGAATGATGTCTTTAATGGTGAAATCCAAAACTGAAGATACTGTGAAGTGTGAAGTTGTTGATGGAGGTGAGCTCAAATCTAGGCGCCATTTGAATGTTCGTGGAAAAAGTGCTACTTTGCCATCCATCACTGGTAAGGAATAGATTACGTTAGTAATGCACATTATATACTAATGCATGATTCTAATCTCTATTTTTCTTGATCGTCTGCTAACATCCTGCATTCCTGCTTTTCTATTTGTATGTGTAACATTGTTTTATCTTTTGCAGAAAAGGATTGGGATGATATTAAGTTTGGGGTTGAAAATAAAGTAGACTATTATGCAGTTTCATTTGTCAAAGATGCTGATGTTGTGCACGAATTGAAAGGCTACCTGCAAAGTAATTACCAATGATTCCCCACACCTATTCTGAAAGAAATTTCTTCTTAGGAGCAATTTCCATCCTTCATTGACAACTATAACTCTATCATGTCATTTTCGGCAGGCTGTGGTGCTGATATACATGTAATCGTGAAAATAGAAAGTGCTGATTCCATCCCAAATTTGCATTCTATAATAACTGCATCAGATGGGGTAAGAATTCAACTTCATGATTCAATTGTTGTATTGTTAAATAACAAGATTGTTTATCGGAGGGAACAATCTCTGCTGCTGAACACTTGGATAGAACTTTTACATCACAGCATATTTTGGAATATATGCAGATGGATTATGACTTCCGGAATCTGTAGATTGTCTTTGGCAAAACAATGATATTTTTTCCTTCACAAGTTCATTACCTCATATGACCTCATATGTTTATCACCTTTACTTGTATGTTCTTTCCAGGTTAGCTGGATTGTCTTTTGTCTGCCATAAATTAATAGATCATCTGAATGTTATATACCAATGCTCAGTTCCATAAACAGCATCTTCTTGATGTGACCTTGACCAAAGTTTTCAAGGGAATCACTCTGGAGAATTTAAGATCAAACAGGGTTACTGCAAGCATAAATAATGAGACAAGCTTTGTACGAGTACTTGAATAAATGAATTACTGGGAAGTTAACACATTACTTGCTAGCCAATGTAAATCATGGGGCACAGAAACTTCATAATAAACCTGTTGTGCATAAAATTGACGACTAAGGAATAAGTCTATTATCTTTTCATACTTCAAGTGTCTGTATGATAATTTTGGGTGTTGTATAAAATGTTAATCGTCCATTTAAGCTGTGCCGAGTAGGTTAGAAGGTTATATAATCATCCATTTAAGATGGTTGCTATTGAAGGAGTTGGCTCAGTTGGAATTCTGTCAAAGAAGTAAAAGTTGGCTGCAAATGAAGAGAAGTAGACATTAGAAATAGAGAGGGAAGGTTATTTCCTCTTTTTTGTTGTTTTTTTTTTGGGGGGTGGGGGTGGGGGGTGGGGGTTGTCTCAAAGTTTAATTAAGCTAACACCGGTTTCGTTATTGACTTTTCTCTTAGTAATGAATATTATGTTTCAAACATGATGGTTTACATGACTGTCAGTTTTCTATCTTATAATATTTTTTCCTGTGCTGCAGCCTTGATTCCATCTTTCCCTGTAATCTTTTGTAGGCTATGGTAGCTAGAGGTGACCTTGGAGCTGAATTGCCAATTGAGGAGGTTCCGTTGCTGCAGGTACCTGTTCCTGATCGATAATGGTATAAATATGATGGATAACCATCTATCAAACTTGTGGATACTTCTCAGTTATTAATTTTAACAGTAACTTGTGAGATAGACGGAAAATTGGGGCATAAAGATAACAGAAATCTATGAATTTTTAGAACCTACATATTATTTAGACAAGGTATTTCTGCAGTTGCCATGTTTGGTAGTTTTCATCATATATATATAAGACTAGTGCTGCACCTGTGCCATCTATATTTACCTTCCCAAAAAAAGTTATTCTCTAGTCCAGGAAAGACTTCTGCATAATAAATGTTCAAAATCTGAGGGAGTTTGCATCTGACAACTCAAGTATGCAGCATCGACCCAAATGTTTTCTTGAAAATAGCCCCGTTCCTCATCATATTTGCACGATGGAACCCTTCTGAGTAAAAAAAGGACAGAGACAAAGTGGTGAAAACAAAAATGTGAATAAAACTGGCTCCTGCTTTTTGTTGGTGTATGTATATCAGTGTATCTGTGTACCTTTCATCTAGTTTATTGTATGAATATCTCATACAGCATATATTGTCCAACTGAGCTAAAGAGTTTGTAGACTTGTAAGAAGCAATTGTTCATTAAGCAGAGGAAATTTTCACAAGATCTTCAATTAATATAGAAGAGAAGTAAAAGAAACGTAATCTCTCTCCTCTTAGCTGGATATGGGATATCTCTTCAGATCTTCCCTTATCTTTTTCTTTTCTTTTCAATTTTTTGTCAATACAGAACTAGTAGACACCACCTCTTGTTCTTTAACTGCATCGACATGATGTATGATATCTTCCATTCTCCCAAGTGCAGGAAGAAATCATTAGAATGTGTCGGAGCATGGGAAAAGCTGTTATCGTTGCAACAAACATGCTGGAAAGTATGATTGTCCATCCTACACCGACCCGAGCAGAAGTCTCAGACATTGCCATTGCTGTCCGTGAGGGTGCTGATGCAGTCATGCTCTCTGGAGAAACTGCCCATGGAAAGTAAGAGGATTGATCTTTTGGGAAATGAATAGGTTTTGTTTCCTTTTAGAATGTTATATCGTTTTTGCTCAACATGCTTTTTGGTTTCAAACAGAATGGTTGGACGGCTATAACAGCATCCAACTTGTAGGTGATATTAAAACAAATTTGATGTTTCTGTTATTTAAAAAGTTGAGTTTCATTCACATCCACAATTTTACGAACAATAACCTGATTGTTACCATGTAGGATGCCTGTCAATAATATCTTCTCAATACTCTTAAGCCTACCCTTATTTATTATTAGAAATGATTGTATATGTAACTTTAACTTGTTATCAGTATTCTGATAGAAAAAGTTCTCTATATGACTATGACATATAGCTGTTTCATCAATTTCCTACATCATTATAACTTTTTTATCAGAGACATAATTTGCTTTACATTCTGCTTGCTTGCTAATGAATTTCTTGTATAATACGAGTTTTTGCTTTCTGTCTTACACACTGTACCATTGCATATATGTTTCTGAAGTAATGTTTCTTTAATTAGTTGGTCGTTTACAAAAATATTTATGTTATTTTTCTCCCTCAAGAAGTACAATATCTCGAGTAAATCCCAGTTTAAAGAGATTAATGAGTTGATTATGGCAATATCTTTTCAATTATCTGATCCGCAATACCTTTTAACAGCTTGTAGTGTTGCCCTTATGCAGGTTCCCTTTGAAAGCCGTGAAAGTCATGCACACAGTAGCTCTGAGGACTGAAGCTACTTTGGTGGAAGCCGAAAAACCAACTAATCTTGGACAAGCATTTAAGGTTCAAGGACTTAGCCCTTCATTGTAAACCTTAGTTGTCCATAACTTGATTTTTATTTTTCATAAGTGCAGTCCAGGCTCTTAAATTTGTTTAGCGCTAAACTTGTTCTATTCTTGCAGAACCACATGAGTGAAATGTTTGCCTACCATGCAACAATGATGTCAAACACTCTAGGCACATCAACCATAGTGTTCACTAGGACTGGCTTTATGGCTATCCTACTCAGCCATTATCGACCCTCTGGAACTATTTTTGCCTTCACTGATGAGTATGAATCTGATAAGTCCAGTTTTAAGATTTATTTCTTTTGTTCTTTATGAGTCTTTTAATTCACCTTTTCCATAAAGTCACCTGACTAGTATCAGCCACTGCTTTAAGTGGACATGTCATTGGGACAGAACAATCAGACTGATATTTGATTATCATGTAGGGAGAGAGTGAGACAAAGGCTGGCCTTGTACCAAGGGGTGTGCCCCATCTACATGAAATTTTCAGATGACGCAGAAAAGACCTTTGCGGAGGCTCTTTCTTACTTGCAGGTATTGTAGTTTATCTTCAAGTATCTCCCAATTTTAAGATTCAGATTATTTATTTCATGGGTATAACATAAATATATGGCAACTACTGCTAGTTATTCCAAACAAGTATTGTTGTCTATAGACTATTATAGTGCTATCGAGCTGAAGCCTTTTTGTAGTTTGGGTGACTAACTCTCAAATAATGTAGGAACTTCCTTTGCGAAGTTTTTTATTCTGGATTCTCTCTTATTTAAAAGTTTGATAAAATTTTAAGGGATGTTTAAGCATCACAAAAACCTAGAAAATCTCATTGTTCAAGGGAAGTTTTACTTGAGAATATAACCACAATAGACTTTATTAATAGCATGTAATTCGAGTTGCTCATTTCGTGGGTATACCAAACAGATGATGAAGTGATAATGTTCACCGATCATTTCTATATTTTTTCCCTTTCCTAACCTGAAGATCAGATATTAACCTATCTCAGAAAAATAAATTTCCACACATACTAACTACAATGAGTTAACAACAGCCAAACCTTTATCCCAAATGTTTAGTGTCAGCTACATTCCTATTTTTCCATTCCATTCTGTTATGAGTCATCTCCTCCGTGTTAAGTTAATTTTAATCATATCCTTCTTAATTGCTTCTAACCAAGTCATTTTAGGTTTACCTCTAGATCTCTTAGCCCCATTAACTCTAATATTTTCGCTTTTCCTAATCGGTGCACTAAGGGGCCTCCGTTGTATATGACCAAACCATTATAATCTATTCTCTCATTTTATTCTCAATAGGTGTAACCTCAAAATTACTACGGATGCGCTCATTTCTTATCTTAGCTTCTAATGTATACCCACAAGACTATCACCATATTCTTATTTCTGCTACACTCATTTTTTTAACATGTTTTTTACTTGCCCAACACTCTGACCCATAAAACATGGTTAGTCTTATAACTATCCTATAGAATTTTTCCTTTAGTTTCATTAGTATTCTACGATCACATAAGACTCTCGAAGCACTCCTCCATTTTAACTATCCCGATTTGATTCAATGCACAACATCATCCCCTATCTTACCATCATGCCAAATGATTGATTCTAAATAACGAAAATGATTAGTTTTAGGTATTTTTTGTTCATCAATATGTACCATAGGCTCTCTTTCTTTCCTAATTTTACTAAAAATGCACTACATATATTCTGTTTTTATTCTACTAATTCTAAAACCTTTAGATTCAAGAGATTGTCTCCATTTTTCTACTTTGAAAATAATACATTTTTTAGTTTCATCTATTAATACTATATTATCGACAAGTAACATACACCATGTGGTTTCATTCTAAATGTGATTAGTAAGTTGGTCCATAACTAATGTAAAAAAATAAGGACTTAAAGTTGACCATTGGTGTAAATCTATGGTAATAAGAAATGGTTTAGTCTCCTTTATTAGTTCTTACTCTAGTTGTTACTCTATCATACATATCTTTAATCACATCAATATATATACTAGGTACATGTTTCTTTTCTAACACCTACCACATTACCTCTCTAGTCACCCTATCATAAGTTTTTTCTAGATCGATAAAAACCATATGTGATCTTTTTCTTCTCTCTATATCTCTCAATCAACCGTCTTAAAATATGTATCGGTTTCATAGGTGACCTTCTAGGCATAAAACCAAATTGATTTTCAGATATACTTGTCTCTTTTTTTAGTCTTTGCTGAAATAACTAAAATGAGTATACAAGCATAATTGGTGACCCTTCTTTGGGTTCTTCTGGGCGTCATTTCCGTCTTTATTTAAATAATAGTATTAGCCTATTAGGTGACTGAGATATGTTCAAAATAGGAAATGTCTTTTACTCCTGTATTCCGCACACACAAAGGAGTAGATCATGACTAGAGAAATAGTATCACGAGTCCTGTACAGTTTGAGTTCACTTCTGCAGACTGTAGAAGTGGCCCTAGGATGCACACCCAATCAAGCTTTGCTTGTCCTACATCAAACTGTTAATTGAATACACGAGCGACCTGATTTGCCGACGTTATTATACTCGATCCATGCTCTATCAGCAACACGAGTTCTATCTATAATGGCAACTAAATAGTATTCAACATTCAACAAAATAGTCTTCTCAGTTAAATAATGGATGTGAATCTTCAAACTTTGTAGTTTCTACGTAGCATTTTTCACTCTGAGTAATACCAGAGAACAGTTACGAATACCTATTCAATTATTTTAATTAAAAAAACTGTCTGAATACTACAGGAGCATGGCATGGTGAAGGAAGGCGAGGAGATAGCTCTCGTTCAGAGCGGCAGACAGCCAATCTGGAGGTCTCAATCCACCCACAACATCCAGGTGAGGCAGGTATAATGTATTTACTTGGATGAAGCCTTTTTCTCGCACGACCTACCGAGTGATGCTGAAAAGGCAAGAAGACTTCGGGCAAACTAGCTTCCCAATTCTGGGAATGTGGGTTTCTTCTTCTCGTTTTTGTGTATCCAGTGTGATATGTCGCTTTTTGTTATGTATTTTGGGGCTGTTTGGGACCAGTGTGGATTCCAATTGTATGCCAGATTTGATTCTTAGTTTGCATGAATAAGATGTTAGAATTGTTTTATTTCACTTACAGTCAATGTTAGGTATCTTATGGTGATTGCTTTGTATAACGTTTTGTTAAGGGCCTAGGGTAGTCCACAGTTATCATTAATTTTGAAGCAGTTGAGTGTGTAGTTACACGAGTCCTATTACTACACTGACAACTCTGGGTAATTCTCTCTTTTTGAGAAATAATCTCGGTCATTTCATTTTTTATGTTAAATTTTTTCATTAGGGAGCGAGGATAATCCCCAACTATTTTACAAATCTATAAATATAAGCTACGGATTGGATTCTTCTCTGAACTTTCTATCTCGTCTCCATCAAAGTTTCGTTTCAACTTTTAATTTTCTTGATCTCACTCTCCACAAGGACGGCATTCCAATTTCTAAACCGCTTGAGCCATCATGATGCATGTTCATGGAAGCTCAGCCTCAGCATTAGATCCCTAAATCCAGGAACATGCTGTAGTCCATTTTCCTGAAATGGATATTATCTACTTTTTTTCTGAAAACCCTCCTGAAATAAACATTTGAGTCAACCTTCGCTTAAATGTGCATGTATTGGGGTAAAACCGTCCAAGTAATCACATTGGAACTTTGCATACCAAAACCTCATCCATATCGGAAAGAAGCAAAACCCATCATTCTATAAATGAGACGGCGCACAAGGGGTAGCAGTGCACTTAGCATCTTCCTTCTATCAATTCCGAAATACAAGCACAAATATCCAATAAAATTATGTAACGAAATTTGGATAGGTAACAAATAAAAGAGAAACACATGCATGATGAAGATAACAGAGCACAATACATTGAAATTCTTCAAATATCAACACAGGACTCTTTTACAAGCAGCTTTATAAAGCTAAGATCAATTATTCACAGCGAGAAGGTTTACGGTCAACTTCACGGCAGACAACCTACCACCCCTAAACTAGCAAACTTGGACTCTTAAAACTCGCCTATATTCCCCCCTTTTATTCTTTTTATTTCATACGGGGGTTATCTTCAGACCACATCTAGTGTTTTAACCAATGCAAACAATGAATGAGAAAAATTAATTTCCTCACTTCAGGGCAAACTGTCAGACAAAAACACAATACCAATTCAAAGCCACAAGCAAGAGAGCAGACTCTACAAGAAACATCCTTTGTTTCTACATCCACTGATGCATTCCACCCTGCTTTGAAGTGCCAGCCTCTGTAAAGTTGACAGATTGGCCCCCAACAGCTCCATTGCTAGATAGAAATGCCATCAGATTTCCTCCATGCACTCTCCCTTCTGGAAGAGAGACCGGTTTCGGGTGCAGGGATACCGTAGGAGGATGCATAAACTTCTGCTGATCAGGAAAATTCCAGGCTATTTGTTGAACAGAAACTTCTTTAAGCTTCCCGGGTTTAACAGTCACCGGAATTCGGGGGACTGCAGCAGCTCCCAGAGTGCCTCCACCATGGACACAACGGTCTTGGACGAGAGCACTGTGCGCCGCACATAAGCCAGTCTTTCCCCTAGCAAATCGATCACAAGGAGGGCCACCAGCCCCAAAGTCAATCAAACCACCGTGGCCCCAAGAACACCTTTTCCCTCCACCGTGTGCCTTGCAGAAATCAGTACTCCCCTGTGCACTCTTCCCACAACCTTCAGCCTTGCATCGTTTTCCTCCACCGTGCTTCACACAGAAATCAGTTCGTCCTCTTGCACTTTTAGTGCACTCGGGCACAGCACACCTCTTTCCACCACCATGAGCAACACAGAACTTTGTCCCGCCATGCACACTCTTAGGGCACACACCACCGCCTTGAAATAAACATCGTTTGCCTCCACCGTGCCCTTTACAGAATGGAGTGCTGCCTTCAGCTCCCTTCGTGCATCCTAAAGCCATGCATCTCTTTCCTCCACCATGAGCTTTACAATACATCGTACTCCCCTGTGCACCTTTAGTGCACTGTGGGAACCGGCAGCGACGACCACCTCCATGAGAGATGCAAAGACCAGAATACCCTTCTGCACTTTTTGTGCAGTTCTCCATTTGGCATCGCTTTCCTCCTCCATGTCTAATGCATAATCCGGACTTCCCCCTGGCAGCTCGTATGCAACCCTCATGGCTACAACGCCGACCGCCTCCGTGGGCGATACAATAATCGGTGCGGCCTTCAGCACTCTTCGTGCAGCCAAGGAATTGACAGCGACGACCACCTCCGTGAGCTTTGCAGTAGATTGTCCTGCCTTCGGCTCCCTTGTGACAACCATCCTTTTGGCATCTTCTGCCTCCGCCATGAGCTATGCATAGCCCGGAGGCACCTCTAGCCCCTTTTACACATCCCTGGAATTGGCAAATCTTGGTGCTGGTGTTGCGTGGCTGTGAATGAGTTGTCCCGGAAGCGCAGGCTACTGAACTTTGCAGTGCTTCTGTCATACTTGATGGGAGGTCTGGAGTAGCTGGAACTGGATCAGCTTTCGCAGGAGAGTTCTGCTTAAGAGTATAGCCACTGCTTGCACCCATGTTGTTTAAGGATGGCGACATAGACCCTCCTAATTTCCAATCAAACGGCGTTGAAATTGCTTCATCTGTGATTGTCACTGGACTGGCTACCAGTGATGTTTTCTGACTATTCTGATGCTGTGCAGAGATGGGAGAAATGTCCGTGATAACAGATTCAGATGGCACTGTTGACAGACTTAACTGGAGGTTACAGACAGGACCGGTCTTCAGTGTCTCGGGGGTAACAGCAGGATGCTTTCTAGGACCAGATGTATTCTCATTGCCAAGGTGAAGCTGAAAATTCAAGCCTAAATCCACGGAGGATTCCTCGTCAGTTATTTCCTTAACCGAAGACATAGTGCAAACAGTTCCAGTGCTGCCCTTGCTGTTCTCAGAGGAACTTGACGGTCGCCCTAAACCCAGAGATAGAAAGGCGTCTCCTGGACCATCAGCCCCGTAAATATCATCCCACTTCCTCTTAGATCCTACTGAATTGGACTTATACAAAGTGGTAGTTCCAGGAGAATCCAGCCGCAGGCTAATGTCTGTTGAGCCAGATTCAGCTCCAATAGAAGCTCCACTGCAACCACCAAAAGCATTTGAATGAAGATTGGAAGAGAATCGGAAGCACCCAAAGCCCTTTTCCATGTAGTAATCGAAATACTCGCTTATTTCAACCAAATCTTGTGGAGAAAAAGTGAAAAGTTAGCCTGACTTCAGGGATTGAATGTTAGTAAGAGCAAGTTAAATGTTTTTTTGGTCAGTAGAGCAAGTTAATGTTAGGAGATCTTGAAAGAGTCCTCGCAACCCCCGCTAACGAATCCAGATGTATCACAACGATCCATTTCGAAGAAGTAGAAGGAAAAACCTAAGCTGATCAGTAGTAGTTTGCGAAATCACAAAACAACAGCTGGTGATCAGCAAATACTGTTTTCATAGGACAAGGCCCACAAAGCTGAAATTCCTCTGCAAGAACAATGGCATTAGTAATTTAATGATGTATTTAAAAAATAAAATAAAAGATAAAAGAAAGCATGGTTCACTTTCTACTATTAAGTAGACGGAAATGAATCTTGGGGGATAACGTCTTGGCATTCAATCAGTGGTGCAATACAATAAAAAAACAGATTCAACTAGAAGATGATAGTTTTAGTTGTGAATACCCAACATGAATTTTTTTCCTAATCCAAAGTAGAGAAAACATACAAGAACTTTGTAATCCTGAAATAATTGAGATGAGCCTTTTATTTTATGCCCAAATTGCAAGAAAGTGCAAAATAGGCGTCTTTCACGTATGAGCTAGAAATGCAGCAATAAGTACTATAACTTTTCTAAGAGAGATATCTGCTGAATTTGGGTAATACAAATATAGGGGTAAAAACTAGGATGTCACAGCGCCATATGGTATTATTACCATGAAATGATGCCTAGCAGGAGGAGAAAGACATGAAGTAGAATTAAATTGATGAAGGGCTGATGCAAGAATGATGATTCTTCAGGAAGTAAACAATTTCTTCACCGACGCTGTGACATTATGAATACGAAAAGAAAATAGAAATTTTTGTAGGAACTTAACAAATCTCCAGCACTTGACGTACATGAGTATTCAAGTAATATTACTGCTATGCATTCCCTGGAGGGAATAAATCTGCAAAAAGTACGATCTCTAACGTACTCTTAACTTTCCAAACGATTTTGCACACAGTTACGTCTATAATTATCTATTAATCATGAAATTTCACATCATTATCAGCGTCATATCTTTTAGTGACACGAAAAGAATCTAATAATAGATTCTGATTAAGCTACAGTTTAAACAGAGAATTAAAGTAGAACCAGTGAAGGAAGGTTTCTGGAAATGCAAGTGAAATAAGCTGTACCCACGAGGCCTTTAAGGTCCTATACACACTCTTGTAGTCACAAGATCTTCTGAAAATCTAACAAATCGCAAGACCAATTTATTGGGTACCAAAGAACTTTGACACTAAACAAGTTCTCGAAGATTATTCTATGGCCACAATTGGCATCTAAGAAAGATGAGAAAGCAAGCATTCCTTGATTTTCCATGTTTTTTAGGCAGCTATAAATCATGCAATGGCAAAACATGAGCAAGGTTTGATGAAACATGGAAATTTGAAGCTTCTAAGGCTTCTAACTTCTAAGTGCTGCAGTTTCTCGATTCTTTTCTTTTTCTAAAGGAAAAAGTTGGCAGAAATGATTTTAACGACTGTGAAGCATTTGATCACCACAGTACTTTTTGATTTATTCCACTAGTTACAGTAAACTAAGATACGAATAACCCTAATTTACAGATCAAACAAGAGACTAGTCTACAGCTATAGACCTCCCTATGACCAGTTCTGATTTGAACAACCGTAGAACACATAGGATACGAGACCTTGAACGCAAAGCAAAAAATTTGACCAATCTCTACAGGACAATCTATACGAATTCTTTCAAGTTACCATATTATGTTACTAAAAATAAAGAAGGTTTCTTTTTTTCAACTCTACTTAATAACATTAATCAAAATACAAGGTCTTACTTTGCTTGCATAAAAAATCAGGAGATCAAGATCATGCTTTTTCACATTTCAAAGTAAATTAGTAGGTAAACTTAACTTGTGAACTACAGGTGTAAAAGAATACAAATCTAGATACTTTTTGAAGTGTCATTCATCATGATACTCATTGTTGAATGAGAAGTTACACTTGCACATGGCAACAGATACCGAAGTAGGTGTACCACAGGACAGGATCTGAAAAATGGACAGAAACATTTGAAACTACAACTCTTCAAAAGTTATGATATGCGGTAAAGTAACCATATAGCAAACCAAATTCTATCCAGGCATCTGTAATTAATAAGGGATATGAATAAAGAAGAAACAGAACCTCACTTAGGGGGTTTGCAATCATGTGTTTGCGTGCATTTTTTTAGTCCAGGGGAAGAAGGAAAAGTTGGTAGGGGTTCGTACTTATATTTAAAGAAACTCTTCCTTTAATATGTCAAACATTGCATCTTCCGTCAAACTACACCGGACCAAGAAGAAATTAAGCAATTACAGTGAGAAATTAAGCAAAAAAGCACATAAACAAACTTATATAGAATCAATTGAGAAATTAAGCAAGTGGGAAAGTTAATTTGTTAACCTATATTGCAATTACAGTGCATATTCCCTTGTTGATGAAATCATGAAAATTACATTTTTTTAATCTGAAAGTCAGATGCTTATAGTTACATGTACCTGGAAAAGCAAAGGAAAAAAACATTTGAAGAAAACATTTTTAAGAGGATCAGTAAAAAAAAGGAGAAATTGTAAGGAACTCTGATATCACGACATAATAATAAGAGAAGCTTGCTGAAACTCTAAATGGAACTGTATTGGAACAGATAATATCAATGTAACATAATAGTAATAAGAGAAGCTTGCTGAAACTCTAAATGGAACTGTATTGGAACAGATAATATCAATGTAACATAATATAAGAAGTGCAAAGTTCAAACAACATATATAGCAGATGCATAAGTGAAAGCCATTCAATTATCTTTGCATGCTTGAACACTGTTCATGCTGCTACTCGCATGCCTAGTCCATGGTAGTAAATACAACAATAGTCATGATTTACTCTATTAGAAGGAAGAAAATCATACACTAAACTCTAAGAGAATACTTCACTAAAGCATATGCTACTCAATGTACTGGTTCATAAACAAGAAAGGTGCCCAATTGGCCAACAAAGTCGGTACTATTCAGGCATAATAAATCAATAATAAGTTGATGGCAGCATTAAAATGAAAGCTACAGAACTCACAAGCGATAACACTAGAAAACCCAAAACGATGAACGAGCATTAAACACAGCTTAAAGAACTCGACTCCCAAGCACAACTAAGCACAGGGTCTAAATACCATGAAGCCCTTCAAAATCTAGAGCAGAGGCAGGCCATCTAAAGCTAGACTAAGCACATGAATCAGATCCTAGAATAAGTGCAAAAAGAAAAAGATGGAGACAGGGCCTAATCAATGCAACAGAATCGAAACCCAAACGGATGAACTACACATAACGATAAGATAATTCGGAATCCGATTCCAAAGTCATTGATATGAATGAAAGAGAACATGAAGAAGATCAAACACATGAATAAAGCAACAAATGATGTACCAAAGTCAAAGCTAAGCAAACCTTAAAAGATCGCGACGATTCTAGTAAAGACCCCAGCACGACAGAGACCAAAACACCAAAGGAGATCTACACTGAACAGAAATCAATGAATTAGTACACTGCAAAAAAAAAAAGATAAAAATGGATTAGTTAGCTGTATGATTTAAAATTAGAATGATTTGTGATAATACAGTCCAGATTCGTCGAACACCTATTAAAAGAAAAATTGCTTTCCTTTTACAGCTAGCAACTGGGGAGAGCGGGGTATAGTGCCTTCTGTGATAATATTAAAGCTAAATTACCACATAAATATATTCGACATAACTAAAAACTAAATCAAAAACATAACTTTGCATGAATTCGGAAGGTAAAGCATTCACAGCACAACAATATTTAAACCCATAACAACTACAGATATATGTGATGAAACACGTGCGATATTAGCATCAAAGCCAAAAATTTTAGAAGCAAAAGAGAACCGACCTCGAATCTTTAGACAGCAGAGCGAAGAAAATTGGGAGCTTCTTCGATTTAGGGTTTTAAAATTAGGGGCGGAAAAATCTAGGGTTTTTAGCAGCAGAATGAACGGAAGCGGGAGCAGCAGCCACAACAAAGTTAAGCAACAAGTGCAAGTGGCTGAAAAGGCAGGAAATTTAATAAATTATAAAAATAAAAAAATAGAAAAAAAAACGTGGAAAATATCGACGTGTATGTGCACGTTAGAACTGACCGCGCACGTTAATAACAGCGGTCGGAGAGCCAAAGCGGGTGGGGCCCACAGCTTTGGGTGCGCTTGTGCGGGTGTCGTCGTACTTTACGTTGCTGTGGGTCCCACTGAGAAGCAATACGACCGGACTAATAAAGGAAGCGGGAACACGGCGACACGTCAGCAGATGCTCGGGGGCCACGTCGGCAGCGGCTCGTCGCCTTCCGCAGTGCGCCGGTTCCGGGGCCCACAGGGAAACACACAGAAAGCTGCATCAAGACGTAATTTGCTCAGTGGAGCATGGACCCCGCGTGTCAGTGTATGGGTTGGGTTGTTGTGGTGCCGTTAGCGGGTACTGAAGGGATCAAGGTCCCCGTGATCTCACGGTTTGGCGGTTGCTAGCAGCAGCGTACGAGCTTTCTCTCTCTATCGTTTCGGTTGTGTCGCGCGCATAGGTGGAGAGGTTTGGGAAATTTTACAAAATAGTCCGTTTTTGCTAATTATTTAGCAAAATAGACCGTTTTGCTAAATAATTAGCAAAATAGACATCTTTTGAAAAAAAAGGTCGATTTTAAAAAACAAGACTCAGAAAACATACGGGACTACTACTCCCGTATATTTAGAGCCAACTTAATCACGGATTAGTGACCAAGAAAACATACGGGACTAGTAGTCTCGTATGTTTTCTGAGCTCATCTTAATGTTTTGTGAAATTTTCTGAGTTAACTAATCCGTGATTAAAACATACGGGACTACTAGTCCCGTATGTTTTCTGAGCTGTTTTGCAAAATAGACCTTTTTTGGCCTGTTAGCCAAAAAGAAATCTATTTTGCTAATTATTTAGCAAAACGGTCTATTTTACTAAATATTTAGCAAAAACGGACTATTTTGCAAATTTTCCCAAGAGGTTTTGATGTGTAGGGCCCCCGTTCATTTATACCGATGAATGTCAGACTGTCAGTGTCTATTTTAGGGTTACTTGCGTATTAGTTCCTTGCATTATTCATAATTATAGTTGGTACCTCCAATCTCAGAATTTGTTCGTTAACCTCTCGTACCTGTATGTGTATTGCAAATTAGTCCATCTGATTTAGTAATATATTTAGTAATACAAGTTTTGAGGGAAATATTTCACCATTATATTAAATAAAATGAGAGGATTTATCCGTTATACCCTCATTTAAAACTCAGCCACCCTATTTCGTAGCGGGTTTAGACCTACAACCCGCTTGTATTAAAACTCTAAACTAAAAAGTTCCTCTTCCCCAATAGTTAAGAACATCCTAAAATTCATTTCAAAGTTCTTTTCATATAATATTCCCTCTAAATATATAATGACGAGGGGGTGGGGGTGGGGGTGGGGGGGTAGGTAAATGCAGATGTTGGGTTAAGAGATAACCATTCACGATTATAAAACCAACTAAAAAACTAATAGAATGACAAAATTGCAATAAACTGCATATTTGAGATACTACTAAGCAAATACTGATATTTGAGGGACTAATTTATAATTATAGATAATGTAAGAGACAAATATGCAAGTACCCCTTTTGTTTATACTCATTTTGCTTCATGTATACTCTTTGTGATTGGTCTCGATATTTTTCCTTTCTTTTTTTTTTTTTGGGGGGGGGGGGGAATTTATCAAATAATTAAGATTATAGCATGCAGATAAATCCGAATAAAATAAATAAGAGTTAAGAAAAATCAGGCCTGACGGGAGCAGTCGTGTAATCACTGTCCTAGAAGATTAAGAACACGCCTATCACCCTGGCGCAAATGGTTCTCTCCCCCCTAGCGGTAAAAACCCCTGGAAACGGCCGACCTCCGTACTCGGGCGAGAGTACAGAGCTTTAGCTCAGATGAAGAAGATTACCTAAAAAATTAATAACAAAATTTATAGAGGGGAAAAACAATTTTCTTTAAACCAAAAAAGAGGAGAAAAACTATATTTTCTTGTGTTTTAGAATGTGAATAAGGGTGTATTTATAGGGTTAAGAGAGAAAGGATTCTTTTCAATTTTCCGATGTGGGACTAAAACACAAAGGCAAAATTACCTTTTCTTAATAAATATCCAACAGTCCCCTCCCCCCCCCCCAAAGGCAATATTGACTGAAAACTCAGAAATCAATAAATAAATTAAGAAATCATAAAACAACTATAGGTTGGGCAACCTTTCGTATCGTGAATTCGGGAGAGGTAGCTTCCGGCTTTGAACATTTCCTTAGTGAGTTCATCACCACCTGAGGGACATAATGGACTAGGCCTTGAATTAGGCCCATTTAATCAGGTATTGATGAAAACACACACAATACGCTTCATCTATTGAGCAAAGCGGGTTGAGCGTTAAAGGCCATGCTCATAATAAACCGACTCATGAGAGTTTCTAGGGGTTAGCCCAGCCCCCCCTAACCGCAGCCATCACGGTTCCTCTCACGTAGGTAAGTCCTCAAAGGGTACTATAGCTGTTTATTTAATACCCCTATAATACACATGTTGGACTTATTAAGAGTAAAACTTAGCCTAGCCAGCTGTATCATAAGAGCATCGTCATCATAGAGAAGGTGTAGTAGCACAAGCTACATAGTGATATATGAATACATCTGGGTCGATGCTCCACACGAGTGTCACTAGTCCAGCTTGTTTCTACCACATTGAACCAACATTGGGACTAAGTCTCCAAATAAGGTTTGGGTTACCACTGTCAGTGACCTCTCTTATGGGCTTAACCCCATCTCCCTCGATGAATCCAGAACCACACTCCTGGATAATCTTTTAGTCAAATGATCAACAAGATTCTTTTCACAGACTTTACAAAGTCTAGAATCACAACTTTGCCTAACAGACGTTGTATTTATTTATCAAGTTCTTATTTTGTTTTGTAATTAGTCCTTCATATTGTTTAAAATTACCATTAGGTCCTTCTTTAAAATTAGTCTCTCCAGACAAGAGTACAAGTAGCAAGAGGAGAGATTAATTTGAAACAACTTATAAGGATAAGGAACCTAATAGTAATTTTTAATTATATAATGGACTAATTTCAATATAATTTCAATAATTTTGAATCTTTATTTATCATATAGATAGAAGTTATAAGATATACCTCTTGATTTGATTTCCAAGACATTGATTCATCACATCTCCTGTAACTAGACATGCTAGTTGACAGAGCATATTTATATCAACTCTAATCATTTCCTGAAATCTCAAGAGAAAGCATTATAAATGTAGTAAAATGAAGAGCTATAAAATAATTCTTTTAGTCACTATCAAAACATGTTAGCATAGTTATTGATGTCTCTTGTCAATAAACAATGGATTATAATAATTAGACATTTTTTCATTTTAAATGTCTAAACAAATTTGATATGTGCTCATGTCAAGTAGAAATTGTAATGATCAAATATTATCAAGGAAAGAATAGAAAACAAAAGCACAAAAAGGTTTGTCATTACTTCCGGGTATTTTGGGAACACAATATGTTGTGCATTTAAATAACTAAATCCCAACATTGCTAATAGAACCTTTAGAGTTCAAAAGATAGAGGAATCAATTTAGCAACAAGAAAATTAAACAACATTTTTGAATGCAACATGTAAGCATAAAAGGTCATGATTTATGAGCATAAAAGATCGTATTCTATGTCTGAAAAAGTAACTGCATTAAAGAGAACTAAAATACTTTAGTTATATCTTCACATGCATGCATATGAACATATAAGAATAACATTACTAATAGATACATGCAAAGCATTAAAGAGAACCTTATAAAAGGATTTCGTATATTAAAATATACATCATACTACATATATATATATTTTTAAATTATCCTATTATAAGAGGTTGCAAATTTGGTTGCTTTCAAAGGGACCATCCAAATTTAAATCGGTTGCCTACAAATGAGACCTTCCAAATTTAACTTGGTTGCCTACAAAAGAGACATTCTAAATTTATGTTACCATTTTCTAGTACCACCTCTTAAACACATAATAATAATAATAAAATTATTATTTGTACATACGTGCTTTAAATTTTACAAGTGCATTCTTGCATGAAACCTTGTAATTAATCACGTAACAAATGCAAGTTATCTAAAAAGACATGTGAACATTTATTGCAATATACATCATGATGCAATAAAAGAGATGAATTTTACATTTGAAGATTTGAAATATAATCCACCGTATAAAATAGAATTTTAAAAAATGCACCTCTTTGATTTGGTTCGCTCATATATATATTGATCATTTATCATTAGGCAATATATGATGCAAGAAGCGTAATTAAATAAATGCATATGAATTTTTTCATAATTCCGGTCCTCTTATTCCAAACCAAAAACTCCTAAAGTAAAAAAATTAAAGTTTTACCCGGGTAGTTAGCCAGGTAAGGATAGTAATAAAGGTTGATCAAAGATCAATTAAGTTCCCCGTTCCTTGCAGAGTGCGTTACGCAACCCCTAAACATTGCCTTAAACACCAACTAATCCAAGAAAACTTGAATCGGTTCACTCAATGAGTTTTTGTTCCTTAATAGAATATAGAAACTTTAAAATATTTCCTGCAAGCATTTAATTTGCCTAGCAATTATACTGCAAACATATGTTGGATAAGGCCGAGGAGGGGTTTACCTATTGATGTTCGAACCTCATGATTTTCATGTCTTGAGAGTAAAAACCCATCTATTAAGCTCACACATTTAAGAGGGTTAATGAAAATAAGTATTTAAGCTCAAATTATTTACTAGTGATCATCAACGTTCAAATACAGAGCATATTTTCTTAAAAAAAAGTTCATTTTAAACAGAGAAAGAATTCCTCCTTAACAACATATAGTGGAGGTAACCTCATTTGGTACTTAAATTGGCGACCTGTTATCAATTAATTATAAAATCAATTACAAGTTGTAATTAATTGTAATTAAAATTAATTAGCAGTAATTAATTACAACTTAATTAATAGTAATTAAATGAATGTAATAAATGCAATAATTATAGTAATTAAAAAAACTAATTACAAAATTTAATTTATTTATGATGAACAGTAACAGTTATTTTTTTTAATAAAAAACAGTTACTGTATTTTTCTGAGTGAATAGTACCGAAACTGATTTTTAGCAACTTTTTAAATGAACAGTAACTTTTAATTTTTTTTCTCAATTAACAGAAATTATTCAGCAATAATTAAAAGCCATTAATTGTAGATAAACTTATTTCGGATTTAATAAATCAACAACTATATTCTCAATCTTCTAGATTGTTGGAAATTTATCAAATAATTAAGATTATAGCATGCAGATAAATTCGAATAAAATAAATAAGAGTTAAGAAAAATCAGGCCTGACGGGAGCAGTCGTGTAATCACTGTCCTAGAAGATTGAGAACCCGTCTATCGCCCTGGCGCAAATGGTTCTCTCCCCCCTAGCGGTAAAAACCCCCGAAAACGGCCGACCTCCGTACTCAGGTGAGAGTACAGAGCTTCAGCTCAGATGAAGAAGATTGCCCAAAAAATTAATAACAAAATTTATAGAGGGGAAAAACAATTTTCTTTAAACCAAAAAAGAGGAGAAAAACTTTATTTTCTTGTGTTTTAGAATGTGAATAAGGGTGTATTTATAGGGTTGAGAGAGAGAGAGAGAGGATTCTTTTCAATTTTCCGATGTGGGACTAAAGCACAAAAGCAAAATTGCCTTTTCTTAATAAATATCCAACAGGTGGAGGGGGCGGGGTGGAGGGTTATCAATGGAAAATTGATATAGGAGAGAAGAAGGAGCTTATATATTTCTTATTATTAGTTTAAAGCTCTAGTTATAGTAAAACTAGAATAATTAAGTGGACATGAACTCTTACCCTACTTATACTCGTTATTTATTGATGCATATCGCATGGTAAAGCAAAATTAATAAATAAAAAACTAGTGACCCAAAGTTTTCTATCCACTTAAGTTCACAAGACTACCTTTACTATTCATAATATCATACTTATGCTTACATTGGTTCAATTTCAATATACACCGGATAAGGATTATTGAGTATAAAGTGACAACTCATTCATCAAGAGATAGAAGTGTTAAGCCTACACATTTTAATGTGATAAGTAGGGTGAGCCTCACCAAGTATCCATGCCTTATTATTTATTTAGCCAATTAAATTGAGCCGCGAACCTTAAACCCATTATATGCTATAGGATTTTTTAGTTACACCAATTTTTCCTCTTTATACTAGTTTAAAATCGATAATAATTTTTTTATGATTTTTCTATGAAGCGTCTTCTTTTATAAGTTATGCTATATTAAAAAAAAAATTGTGAAAATCATCATAAAAGGTTCCTCAAAGCACAGGGAATATTATACTGGTTACTTTATTTTTTTAAAGTATCAAAAGCATTTGTAAGTATCCGATTAATCTTTAGACATGTGATACAAAACCTCGTGTTCATTTTAGATATGATTTTTTATCACGTCGAATGCAATTTTGAACATACGAGACATCTTTAACCTCCTCTTTTTGTTTCTCCTTAAGCAACATTTACTCTTTCAGCTAGCACCCATTCACATATACCTGTCGTCATCCTTCTAAAAAAAATCCTCAAGATACAACACTCGTCCAAAGACTTGACAAAGTAGATGTCATCATCATCTTCTAACATTTTTCCGCATAATATGTCTAAGGCTAAACATTTGGTATTGGGTGCTATTATGTGTTACGTAATATGTCTAAGGCTAAATTGCAATTACGACCCTAAAGTTTCACCTAACTTGCATTTAAGCATTTAAGTGGTCTCAATTTTCAAACCGAGAAAAAAAAAACTCAAAAGTAGATGTTGAAAATGAATGCCCCATAATAAATTTAAAAAAAAGGACTCAGATGATGTTAGCTTTTCTCTACATATTCAAGAATATCATATAGCAAAGGAAACTAAAGTGAAACTTTTAGAAATTTTAGGGTATTTAAATGAAATTATTTACAAATTGATGGTATTTATGTGCAATATTGAGTAAACAAGAGGACACCAATGCATAATATTGGGTAAACAAAAAAGCACTAACATGTAACTTTTTGAAACTTGGAATATTTATCTGCAACGCTTAAATATTTTGGGGCATTTCGGTGCATGGCTTTAATATATAGGACATTAAAGTGCAATGTTGGCGAATTACTGGGCATTTAAGTGCAATTTAAACAATGTCCAAGAACTTACTTTCATCCTTTTCTTAGAAAATGGAAGATTCCATAGCGTAAACTCTCCTGGTGAAGCAAAAAATAAAAAATAAAAAAAATAAAAGAAAGAGAAGACAATGATCTTTTTGGATAATGTTGTCTTCCACTCTCATGAGTTTGAGGAAAGAGTGAGGGAACAAGTAAACCAGCATAAAGCATATGCCTTGTAGATTCCTCCTTTTTATGCATTCAATTAACTTTTTATAGTTATCTGTTGGTCAATCTGTTTTTTGCTATTAGTAGGGATAGGGAGGGGTTTGATGTGGATACTTAAAATTGACAATGTTGTCGAATCTAGATCGGAATCTAAGTGGTTAGTCCTATAAAGAATTTACCTATGGGTGCATTCAGTCCGGATGCGGCTTGGATATGATGTCTATCATATCCATATCCGCTTACTCATCTCGGATACGGTTAGGATACAAATATACCTCGGTAAGGAAAATTCATATCCATATTTGCTAAAATTGGATACGAGTAATGATATACATGCGGATATATAAGCGGATATGCATGCAGATACAAAATGGATATGAGAAAGCTAGATAGTATTGAGAAAAACATAGTTCATGTGATACAAAAGAGTTCATTTATATGTTCATTATAACTAAAAAGTTAAGATTAGACATCTTGACCATCAAAATTAACCACAAATCCATAATCTAAGAATCGAAACTATCGTAAGAGTATGACTAATATGTATTCGGATATTTCGGATACGGATATTTCACTATAAAACCATATCTGTAATCATATCCTATTGGTTATAGATTTGAGTAACCATATATGTATTCCAACGAATACGGTTACAGATATTTCCTCGGATACGGATACGGATTAGCACCCCTAATTTACCCCCCCCACCCCCACCCCCACCCACCCTAGAAACCACGTTAAAAATAAGATAATTACATGATCTTTGAATATGAATTTATATATGAGTCAATATTTAAAATGAGTTTTTGTCGCAATCAATTTACTTCCCAATTAAAGTTTTAACTAAAAACCCAAAATCACCTTTAAATAATTCACACTCAAGGCACATGACTTACTTTTTGTTTAGATCTTGTAGGATACAACTCACATACGTCGAACTTGAATTTTTTAAGTTTATCTTTAGTTTCTTGTTGAAATTTTAATTAGAATATAGTTGGTTATAATAAAAACTCACTTTAAATTTAAATATAGTTTATGTACAAATTAAAATTGAAAGATGATTTCTATATAATTACCATATTTTAAGGTGTTTTTTTGGTGGGGTGGGGGGGGGGGGAAACCCTAAAAAATAATCTTGAGGGAGAAGTTTTTTTAGTATACCTGAAGAAATTTTTAATTACAAATATATCCTTTTGATTTCAAATTATTGATACAAAAAAGTTAAATCTCTATTTGTAAACTTTGATAAGTGTCTACTTTTGGGTAATAGTTAACTATATTTCTATAACTTACTACCTAGTTTTATATCTTTGATAAGAAAAAATGATCTAATTTTATATCTTAACTTTATCTTTCTGTTATTTAGTATATCGATCTTCTTCATTTTTCTACACCAACCAACAGGGTTGGCACAACGGTGTAACCCTGTAAGGCCCCGCAACACTTTTGTTAGGGGACGATTCATAGCGGGCTAGTCCCGTGTTTGAATCCCCCAGCAAGTAGAAAACCCTCAGGCCAGTGCCAATGACAAAGCGTAAGTGAAGATCAATCCCAATTTATGATAGGGTCTGCTTTTATGATTTGATATAAATTTACTACTACATTAAATAGCAAAAACTACAAGAGAGAATGAAGAAAATCATGTCTGAATAAACAAATAAATAATAATAACTATATATAAAGTAGTATCCCTTGAAGACTTTAAATTGCTATTTGTCTGTAAATATATGAGAAATGATTATCATTAATCTCTGACTTCTCTGATTTCAGCGATAAGAGGCGGAATTGAATTATGAAAGTCCTAAGCTCAGCACCTGATCTTTGCTTGAAGAGGAACAAATAAATGGTTGAAAGTCCTACTAATCTTCTGAATTTTTTTTGGAAATATATGACATAATTAACTAACTTGAGAGCGAATGAAATTAATTATCCATTTCTCTCTTAAGGGTCTGTTCGGTTATTTCCTAAAAATCAAGAAATGGAAATGGAAAAGGTGAAAATCTCAAAAAGTACTATTTCTTCCATTTCCATCACTAAAACTCACCCACAACATCCAATAAAATATTATTTTCATCCAACAACTCATCCACATCATCTAATAAAATATTATTTTCATCTAACCACTCATCCATCACATCTAATAAAATATTATTTTCATCTAACAACTCATCCATCACATCTAATAAAATATTATTTTCATCCAAACATCACTCAACTCATCTCTTCTCATCATTTCAAATCACTCATATCATCTAATAAAATATTATAACAATTCACCTCATCTCATTAACATTTTATTTCTTTGTTTTCATCCCAAAAAGTTATGAAAATACTTTTCTTAAGTGTGGGTCACACCACCCAATAATACAATGACAACTCATCTCATCTCATTTCATTTCTTATTTTTAAGAATGAACCAAACAAAAGAAAACAACAAACTACAGGAAATAAGTTTCTTATAATTCATTTCCTTATTTTTTTTCGCCAACCAAACAACATCAAAACTAGTTGTCTTAAAAAATCACTCACATCATCCAATAATAATGTGACAACTCATCTCATCTCATCTCCATTTCTTTGATTTCCTTCTTTTTTTTAGCCAACCAAACAATTCAAAAACCTATTTTTCTTAGAAATAGGTTTCATTTTCTTTGATTTCCCTCTTTTTTTAGGCAAACGAACAGAGCCTAAAACGAAACACTATCTTGGGAAATATAGAACATAAGAGAGATTCTAATCCAACTCATTATCCAATAGGAGGGGGACACCTCACTTGTCCCCCCTATTAGTCCCATATTTTGGGTCATTAAGGAATTTTCCTTTTGGGAGATATAGAACATTATCCCTGGATTTTAGTACATTCCTTTGTCGGCTTAGAATATAAGTACTTTGAGGGATTCCCAATTAGCTTCTACTGAAAATTAATTAATCATTCTTAAAAGAAGCTACTGAGATCAAACTCAACGGTAAAGCGAAACAGATAGGTTAACATAAAGTTTAAAGTCAGAATATAATCTCTTTAAAAGGGAAAAAAAAGCGGGGCGGGGGGGGGGGGGGGGGGGGGG
>BQKN01000949.1:204806-216092 GCA_022839385.1 Asparagus kiusianus
CCCCCCCCCCCCCCCCCCCCCCCCCCCCCCCCCCCCCCCCCCCATCTCAGAACCTATGAAATTTGTTGGCCAATAGCTCAAAAAGTACATGCCATCACAAATCTCCTACTAATTTCCACATTAGGGAAAAACATGGCATATTCTTTCAAGATTAGCGGCAAACCGCAACATCTCTTGGATATAGATTATGGCATATACACTTTTAAGATAAGATTTACTACAAAACTTTAAATGATGGTCATCCATAACACCATAGAAGGTGCCATACGTTTTGAAAATCTAGACTATAGAAAAGATGAAATTAGAAATAAATATAAGTGTTAAATTCACAAGCCCCTTCACATTGTTTATTTCACATAACCCTCTTCAATTTTTGGGATCTTACAAAACCCCTCTGAAATTTGAACAATTCTCATCTAACCCCCTTACATGTATTTTACAAATAAATAAAATTAACTTGGACTAAAAACACAAACTTCAGAGGAGGGATAATATTGCCTTTAAATGACGAATGACAAAATTTGAGGTTTTTTCTTCCTCTTTAAGAACATTTTAGTTATTTTGCCTAATTTACAAATTACAAGCAAGGGAGTCAGTGAAAAAATGTTAAAAGTTTAGGGGGGTTGGGTGTTACGTGGACCCAAAACAAAAAAGGCTCAGGGGAGTTATATGAAATTAATCCTAAATATAATCATAGTTAGAATTTGACATTAAAGAATATTATAGCATTTGTGCGAGTCTCTTCATTGGCCGAATTTACCAATGTTGATGTCAAATATCAAACAAGAAAATTTAGTGTGAATTATGTAGGATTCTAGGGTTCCTCAATCTTCTATGATGATTGATTGCTGGTCAAAATATTTGATCCTACACACAAAAAATACGTAAGAGGATCAGAGTTGGATGCTTCAGGTATTCCTCCGATAGTCAAGTTAGTATTAATCTTAATTAAAGAAGAAGAGTATGATTACAGTGTGTTATATACTTATATTGCAAAAGATTGCTTACCCCCATGCAGTAGACAATGTGTCTATTTATAGCAGATCCGGGAGGGCAATTGCGTAACTTCGACCAAGTCCAAACAGTCAGCTCATTCGGCTAATATTTTACAGGTATCGACTGCGTGTGGTATGAGTCATCTGTACGATTAATGCGATGGTGACAATGGTGACGGAGTTCGATGAGTCATTATGACTTTTGGGGTTGGTGTAATGATGATTCCGAAAAAACACTTAATATGACAATGATCAGCTATCAGTGTCGGGTTTGAGAATGACCGCATTTTGTCTCCACTCTACGAAGGGTCGATAAAATACACCTTTTGATTCGGCCATTTTGGATTGAGAGCTCTTTGACTTGGTTTTACAAAATGAAGAGGCATAGAGTTAGCCTTAACAGTGGGATCCGAGTGAGGACACCTTTTGACTCGACCCTTCTTGGGAAGAGGCAAGTGATGACGTCATTTGACTCATCCTGCATATGGCTGAGTTGACATGGTGCATAGCTAATTTGGGACATGTGTCGATTCCTGGGAGATGATTAACACTTGGTTATTTTTGTGATACAAAATTGACCTCCTTCGCTTGAACTAGGATGGCCGAGTCCGAGTGAAATTAAACCGTCGTTTTTTGGTATTTCAAGGCGCATTTATGAGTCATTGATGGGTCGTTGTTGACGTGATGTTCTGACGTTAGGGTGGATCGTGTGTCAACATTGCTTTGGTTTCTGAGCGAGGCTTGCATGACGGTTAGAGAGTGGCGCTTTGATTATTATGTAGTCGCCTCAAATTCTAGAGTAAATCCCAGCCATCCATCAATAATTGAATCGGCCATAATGATCTTGCCATGTGTCCGCCTCCTTGCCTATATATATACTTGCTCTTATAAGGGTTCAATTTTATTGGTCTTCTTATTTTGATGATGATTTAACAAACAATTTATGACTAATATTGTTTTTAGTATTTTGTTTTGTGTTATTTAGTATACACAGGAAAATGAGCTACATTGATATTGAAGCCTATGCAAATCAAGTCAATCAATAAAATTCAAGCTTCAGAAGATTCAATCTTGGTATACTGAATAGGTTTATATATAATGTGTGCTAATTCTATAAGCTCAAATTTACACACACATTCACGTTTTGGTTTTGTATATAGTTATATATATACATATATGTTTTGGTTTAGCTATATAGATATGAAACAATATATATCTTCATTTTCACATTTATGAGTTTCATATTCTATTGAATTTGCAAAATATTATATTTATGAATAAATATTATGTTTATGGATTGAAGACTTATTCACACTATTTTTATATCTTGTATAAGTCTATAAATCTATTCTAAAGTGTTTCAAAGCTTTGTTTAACTCATTTTATAAAAAAAAATTGTGTTTCGATATTTCACATTTTAACCGATTTTGCAGAATAATAAGATTTCACAAATGGAAAGTGTTATTTGAAAAATAGTTTTTGTAACATGTTCATTTTTATGTTTACAAGCATTCCCCAAACTTTTACATTTTTTTGAATTTATTTGCTATTTTTAAAGGCAGTT
Organism: Asparagus kiusianus; assembly: GCA_022839385.1. NCBI lineage: Eukaryota > Viridiplantae > Streptophyta > Magnoliopsida > Asparagales > Asparagaceae > Asparagus > Asparagus kiusianus. Next base: position 207,366 of record BQKN01000949.1, read on the forward strand.
TAAAAATCAGCATTTTTGTTTTAAAACTGTGCATGTCATATATCTGTCCGCGGTCGACCGGAGTGGTCGTGACGGTCGACCGCGAATTGTCCAGAGACTTTCTCTATTTTTTAGCCTTTCACGGTCGACCGGCCTTGGCACTGTGGTCGACCGCCAAGTTAGCCATTGCACAATAACGGCTAATTTCCAGCTTTGATTATTTTGATGTTTTTAAGTGTTTTTGTTGGATTCTTGGGCTGGTTTCTTTAAGCCTATAAATACCCTTTTGCATTAACTATTTCCAACCACCTAAGAGGGTTTTCAACAAGAGGTTAAAAGAGTTTAAAGTTTGTTTAAGTTTTCTATGTTTAAGTTTACAAGAGGAAGCTTACAATTTCAATTGAAGGATTCATCCTCAATCTTCTTCATCCTCTATTGTGTTTATAGAGAAGCTCTTCTAACTCTTTTCTCTAGCAATTAATTACTGATTTTTACATTCTCATTATTACTAGTTTGCTAATTGAGCTAAATTTCATTTATACTCATTTTACCACACACACCCTATTTGAGCTTTTGATATTTCATACATCATATATTGGGTTGTGGGATTGTGATATTGTGAGAGAGCTTACATTGTGTTCTCACCTATTGTAGAGAATAAAAATCTTGTATTTGAACATTATTGTGAGTTACACATTGTATTATACTTGTACATCGAGAGGAGTGGTTGGTGAGAGACGGGGTCGATTCCAAGAGGAGTGGCGTCGGTTGTAAAGCCTAGAAAGAGGTTGTAAATCCGAGCACTTGAGGAAGAGGACACGGGCTAGGCCAACACTTAGAGGGTGTAGAGCGTGATTGTAAGTGTGTAAGTTATAAAGTTTTCGGTGAACTAGAAAACCGAGTTGTGAGGTATAAACGTTATTCGGGTGAGCGTAGAAAACCCGGTTGTGATAGTGGATTTCTCCCTGGGTGTAGGGAGCGGAGACGTAGAACGGAAGGTCCAAACTCCGTGATCATCCTTGTGTGTTAGAGTTTGCATTGACGCATCATTTGTGTCCATTGCTTAGTCTATTTAATTCGCCATTGCTCATTGTTTACATTGCCCTATCACATTTGTATTTTGCTTATCCTTGCATATAATTATTGCATATCATTCTTGCTAGAATATATTTATTAATTAGTTTTAATCGGTATTAATATCTAATAAGATTAGCATAAACCCTATTCACCCCACACTAGAGTGCAAACAAATTTTACTTGCTTTCAAAACTCTAGAGCTCTCTGCAATTTGAGCGATTTTCGATCTCTCCACCACTTTTCCCGGTGATCTCCTTTAACTAAGCTCAAAGCTCATCAATGGTGTCTTCTATGTTAGGTCTCATGTTTATGAGCCTACTATCTAATCTAGTTTTGATGATTAACAAACAATTCCTAACATCAGTCTGTCGAATATTTTGTATTTTCTTGTTAGGAACTATACACAAAGATCCTTCTGTAGGAGGTTGGATGGAATTACTCCTCAACGATAATAGCTAAAGGAGGTTGGCGGAATCGGAATGAAGCCATTTGTGCATTCAAGTCAAAGATTCTCTCTTGTGCTTCATCCTACCAAGTCGAGCTTATTGAAGATCAAATTGCTTGGGTATGATGTTTTAGGTTTATACTTTGTGTGTTTATACTTAAAGCTCAAAATTCATACACACACATTTGTTTCGATTTATTGTTTATTTTGATTTATTGTTGTTTTGGATTATAGACTTAACAACATGATTTTATATCTTTCCTCAACTCTATAAATCTATTTTAAAGTGTTTCAAAACTTGTTTGAAAGAAATTTATCAAAATCAAGTTTTAACAAGTTCGTATGGTTTATCAATTTCCAAAATAATGTGTTGTGCATTAATGACTTAATATAACTGTTTTATATCTTTCATAAAGTCTATTAATCCATTTAAAAGAAGTTTCAAACTTGTCTGATCATTTTGTCAAAATCAGGTATTTTAAACGAATTCATATTTTGACCGATTTTGCAAAATGACGAGTTTTCACAAACGGGAAATGCGTTTTCAAAAAAAAATTTCTTTAACATGTTTAAATTCATGTAAACAAATATTTCCCTAAATTTTACTATTTTTGGAGTTGATATGTTATTTTTAATTGTATTTACAAAGTCAGTAATTCTGGAAAATATGTGTATCTGAAATATCAGTTTCGGTCGACCAATTATGTCAAGACGGTCAACCGACCAGAGAAGTATTTTCATCGTTGAGTTCTCAGGGTTTTTCGGTCGACCGACACACTTGTATCAGTCGACCGATAAGCACCCTTTGGTCGACCGACCATTGACCATCGGTCGACTCTGTATCCGTTGCAGCCAACGGCTAGTTTTCCGGAATCCTTTTTTTTATTTGGATTTTGTCTGTTTTCTTTGCCTTTGAGCTGCTGTCTTGAAAACATATAAATACCCCTCAGCCCTAAACACTCAAATCAATCTAAGAAAATTTTAATTTAAGTTTTGTCAAGGTTGTTTAAGGGTTTCAAGAGTTTTTCAAGTTTGTTTATTGTGAAGAAGTTTTCACAAAGAGGAAACTTACATTTTTGGTTTGAGGAATTCAACCTCATCTCTTCATCTATATCTCTTTGTGATTTTGGAGAAGTTTTCTCAACTCAATTATCTAGCTTGTTTATACTTAAATTGTCATATTTATATTTGTTAGATTAATTCGAGTTTGATTTCATTTTACTCTTTGATTGCACACACAACCTATTGAGCTTCTAGTATTTCACATATTGTATAATTTGAGTTGTGGTGAGTGAATCATTGAGTGTGGGCTTAACCTAGTTCTCATCTTGTATTAGAGAGCAAACCATTTTCTTGTGCCTCATTATGAGATCATATTGTAATACATAAGAACATCGAGATGAGTGGTTGGTGAGAGACGGGGTCAATTCCAAGAGGAGTGGCGTTGGTAGTAAAACCTAATGAGAGGTTGTAAATCCTAACACTTGAGGAAGGGACACGGGCTAGGCCAATACTTATGTATTGTGTGATTCTGATTGTGTGAGTTGTAAACGTTTATCGGTGAGCGTTGAAAACCGATTGTGTAGCTTTTTGTGTTGATAGTGGAGATTTTCCTTGAGGGTGAGGAGCGGAGACGTAGGTCGAGGGTGACCGAACTCCGTGATCATTTGTTTGTGTTTGAGTTTGGCATTGACGCACTTATTCTATTGTATATTTTCTTATCGCCTTTGTCTCATGTTTATATTATCCTTAGTTTAATTGTATATCCTTGCATATTTCATTGTATATCACATTGTTAGGATATATTAATTAATAAATTTTAATTTAGCATCAATATCGGATTAGATTAGCAATTACTTTATTCATCCCCTCTAGGGTAGTGTCAATTGGTATCAAAGCTTGATGCTCTTTGATTTGTGGCTTAACCGCCTAGAGTCAAAGCTCACCACTTTGATTTATTGCTAAGTTTTGATTTTTATATTGCTGCATTTACATCATGGATATGCACAGTGCACCTAATTTAGGCTATGCTATTGATATAGCTCTAAAAATTAATAATTTCTCCTACGCTCAATGGTGTGTTAGATTTAAACTTTTTGTTAGATCTAGACATTTTGATTTATGGGAAATAATTGAATATGCTTATGTTGTACCCACATTGGAGAAATCCAAGTGGAGCAATGAAGATAAAATGTTGTTTATAATGAACAATCACTTGCTAGAATTTTTGATTAATGTTTTTGACTCATATATATCCAACAATCTTGATTCTTTTGATAGTGCTTACACATTGTGAAAATTCATAAAAACACATCAAGAAAACTTGAAGGAGATCCGACGTGTTTTGGCGGATTCAACTTTAAGTTCTATTAGAGCTTCATCATGCACACGGCCACTAGGCGATAGCCCTAGTGAGGTATGCGAGTCTGATACCGATAATGAATTATCTATTGATGAACTCGCTTGTGCATATATTAAATTAACACATGCCTATAATAAATTGCACCAAAATTTTATTGATTTAAAAAGCAAGCATGTAAGCTTAAAATCCGATCATGAGTTGTTAGCTTCTAAGTTTGATATTATTGCTAAAGAAAATAATGAAAAATTAAAATTGGATCATGATTCTTTAAATTCAAATGTTGTTAGCATAGCTCATGAGAAAAATAATGCCAAATTAGAAGTAAAAAAAATTAGAAATTAATTTAATTCTTTTAAGAATGATCATGTTTGTTCTACTTCTATTGCTAATGCATATGTGTCTAATAATGAGTCAAATCACATGAAAAACCGGATATCTTCATTACATTCAACCTTAAATAAATGCATTGATAACAATAAGAAACTTATGGACTTGTGTGCAAAGCCACATGTTAATTCTTCCAAATCTAACACTCACTATGCACACATGTATGTCAAAATTTATAAGTGTTCCATTTACAGCCGTAAAGGCCATTTTGCTAAATTTTGCTATGATGCACAACAAATCACTAATGCTAATATTATTACTCCTTATACATCCATCAAGTTTCCTCATCATATACACATACACATACATATGCACACAAAGTTCATCATAAACATGCAAATGTGTATAAGTGTAATTTTTGTGGTCGCTTTGGCATTTGGCCAAATTTTGTTTTGATTTGAGAAAAATTTCACATTTGCAAAATAATTTTAAAAGACCATCTTTATTAGTAAATATTTCTCGTGCACATTCATATGGTCAACGTAAACAAATGCATCCATTTCATTGCACTTATTGCAATAGGATTGATCATTTACGTGATTATTGTTATGTTTGAACATGAAAATCATATAATTTTATACCCTTATTATCTATTTTATATGAATAAATATGCCATTAATAATTATTTTTATCTTTTAATTGCAGGTTAATGGAGAATAAATCTCAAACTCTCATCTCTCAACAAAGGCGCCTTGATTTAATGAAGAAATGCCAAAGCCCAAAGCCAAAAAGAAGAAATGTCAAATTGTCCAAAAGCTCAAAGCTAAAATAAGAAAAAATACGAAATGCCAAAAGCCCAAGCCCAAAAGCCAAAAAGAAGAAGAAGTTGCGGGCTGAAAAAGGAGAGAACTTCACATCCATGCCAGCATCGATGGGAGCATCGATGCCAGCATCGATGCCCGTATCGATGCCAGCATCGATACGCCTATCGATGCTGGTATCGATACCTCCGGCATTCTGTTACGAATCTAAGGCTGAAATTTGTTGTTTTTGGATAAGATTTCACTCCAATGGCTCTCATTCACTGATGTTTACTATAAATAGGGGTAGAGAGTGAGGGGTTAGAGGTGTGAAAAATTTTGTAACTCTATTTGGAGAGGAGGGTTACTCTTAATTGAGAAGACCTAAATTTATAACTTTTGTTGTAATTAATAAAAGAATTTTTCTCCACTTTAAAATTTTCTTTCTTCTATTTGTTGGATGATGAAGATGGAAATGAAGAGCAATTTGAAGGTTTGCTTTTCTTTTATTTTTCTTTTTTATTTCTTATTTCTTTTTAGTAATTTCTTATTGCTTATTAGTTTAGATTTACATTCATATCTTGTAGAGTAGATATGCATCTTTATTTTTTTGCAATGTAGTTAGATTTATTTCTTGTTCATAGTATAGTTTTTCTTATTTTTCTTTTCTTTTGTTTTGTAATTATTTCTTATTCTCTTTAATTCATTTCTTGCTTTTATTTCTTAGGATGTGAAATTGATTCTTGTAGGAATCTTAGAATTGTATGAAACTAGTCTAATTTCCTTTATATTATGCAAAATATTCTCTTGCACTTAAAATGTCATGTTTAGGATAATCAACTAGAGAACTAATTGATAGAAGAAGAATTTGATAATCTATGCTTATCTTAAATGGTTTGATAGGTTATACTTATGAATTCTAGGATTACTATCTTGTTGTTGTTCTTATCATGATTTTTATTTTGACTTAGATGATAATTTGATAGGTTATACTTTTCTTAAATGGTTTGATGGTCTATACTTAATAAATCTAAATTAAAATATGATAAAAAGAGAATAGTTTGTATTTAATAATTGAGATTATCTAATGGATTCAATTCTAGATTTCTCATATCTTTAATTGAACCCTCCATCTTTTGTTTTCTTGATTTTTCTCTTTCTTGCTTTTTATTTTTATTCTTTGATTCTTTCTTCTCTCCTCTAAAATTTAATTTATTGTCACTTGCATATATTCAAAACAATCACTTAACATATCTCTCTCCATAATCACATTTATTCTTTATTCCTATTTTTGTCACGCACAAAACATAAGAACCAATTCTAATAATCTTAAAATCACCTTCTTCGTGGGATCGATATCTTTATACTATAACTTGATTGATTGTGCACTTGTAATTTTTGGGTATATGTTTATGCCGCATCAGAACACGTGCACAAAATGCGCCCAAATATGATCATAACCCTAAGGCTTTGAATTTCATTGATAGAGGTCATATCCCTAAACTCTTCGGTACCAAGAGTGTTTGGGTACCAAAATATTTTTTATTTTTAAAAATTAAAATTTTTACATTTTTGGTTTTCATGTGTTTAAAAGATGATTTGTGTTTAAATCCGTTTTGTTAAACAAACTATGAATGTTTTTACAAATTATATGTAAAGAAAACGTTCTCATCCTATTTTTGAAATGATTTTGATTGATATATCCATTGTTAAACATAATAAAAAATATTTTAAGTTTTTTTATTAGTTTCTATTCAAAATGCAGTATGTTTTCAAGCAATCATCAGGCGACCGATCCTTCACAATCGGTCGACCGATGAATGAGGACCAGTCGACCGGCTAGAAAGTTTTCTGAGCTTTAATGAATCTGTGTTATTGTATATTTGTCTTCAAAAACCGACCTGTTTTATACCCATTTGTATTGTATAGACTCATTTTTGGAAATATATATATCGATTGCTTGAATCTCATACATATTTTGTTTATGATTTTCGTTGATATTGATCAAATTTATTCTTGAAATCTTTTTTTACATATCATAAATTCATTGGTTTTGACTTTATGTTTGAGCTAACCCCCTAAATTTATTGATAAGTTTTATATGGGTTGAAACAAGCTCCATGAGCTTGACATGATCGCCCCTCTAGTTTTCTTGTCGAAAATGGTATAATAGATCTTGGTTTGTTTTATCCTAAGCATATTTCTTTTTGATCCTTGCGGATGAAACATAAAAATATTTCGACAATTATTTTTGTGTGATCATGTAGATAGGAAAGATATGTCCCTTATTTATATTGATACAAAATCCCAAAAAGTGGACATGTTTTCCAAGCCTCTTTATGAAGAAAATCTTTTGTTATTTAAATAGGCAAATTGAGCATATTTATCACTTGAATCATGTTTGCTTGATCATCTCTTTATCAAAACGATATTTCATGATTTTTATGTTTCCCTTTTGTAATGACCGTAAAATTTTGATATTAGTTAAAATAAATTTTTGGTATTTTAAATATTATTTTTAAAAAGAGTATTGTATTTTTCTTGATTTTCTAGAATTTTCTATAATTTAAAAATCTGATTATATAGTTTTGATATTCATAAATTAATTTAGTGCCATGAAAATTTCTGGGATTTATCCGTTGTGTTACTGATACTATTACGTATTACTTTAAATAATACGTCGTATTATTATTACTATTACATATTAATTCTTGTATTATGTTGAATTATTAATTACGTATTATTCGTATAAATTATTGTATTATTTTAATTATTACGTATCAGCTATCGTATTAGCATAACGGGTACGTTTTATCGTGTAGATAATTGTCACATAATTATTTGATTTTAAATGTAAGTAAATATATTATTATTATTATATAATATGGGTATATTTCGACAGTTTCGTATCAATTATTGTATTAGCTCAACATGTACGTTTTTATTTGTAGATAATTATTATGTAATTAGTTTAAATTTAAGTACCCGGAATTATTTATTTTAATTATTTTCGTTTAAATACCTAAACTATTTGAAAATACTCCAAGCTGTTGTTTCCCGCGTCAAACCCCAACAGCTACCCCTCATCACGCTCTCTCCCTCTTCTTTTTTTTCAAAGAAAACGACACCGCAAAATGAGACTAAGCAGCTCAACATCAATCACATTTTAATTTTTTAATATTAAACTTTTCCTATTTAAATCTCACCCAGCTCACCTCTCTCTCGTACAGCTCTCTCCTTCTCTCTCTTCTTTCTTTCTCTCTCTTCCTTCTCCCTCTCTCTCGAGCTCGAACTCGAGCACCGCCTCCACCGCAGCCCGCACCGCCCGCGCTTCCCTCCGACCTCGCCCCTCCGACATCGCCGCCGAGCCTCCCCTGAGCTCCGCCTCGCCGCCCCTGAGCCCAGCTCCCTCAGCCCCGACGCCAGCTCCTCCTCTATTTACCGCCGCCCAGATCCCCGCGCCTCCTTCCTCCACCCTCGCCGCCGCTGCTCTCCAGTCCGACCACCGCCGTCGTCCTCCCCCTCCTTCTTCTCCGTTCAACCTCAACCACCTCCTCCAGCGATCCCCACCTGCTGCTCCTCCTCTCTCGTCTCCTTCGACAACCCACCGCTGACCACCTCCGACCTCACCCCCTGCCAGCGCTGCCAGAGCCGACGACGACCACCGCCACCCCCTTCGTCGCGCCAGCGAGCCGCCGCCTCCGTCCTCAGCCGCTCCTCCGCCGCCTACAGCCCCC
>BQKN01000949.1:216102-260860 GCA_022839385.1 Asparagus kiusianus
AGAACATTTATAGGATTTATTTTAGAAAATGGATTATTATGAATTTTCATGATTTATGTTTCTTAAATTTAATTATGTGATATGTTATGATCTTGCTGTAGATGATTAATTGTGTTTATTACTCTTTGTGCAGATTGTTTGTCATCATCAAAAAGGGGGAGATTGTTAGGTCTCATGTTTATGAGCCTACTATCTAATCTAGTTTTGATGATTAACAAACAATTCCTAACATTGGTTTGTCAAGTGTTTAGTATTTACTTGTTAGGAACTCTATACAAAGATCCTCATGTTGGAGGTTGGATCGAATTGCGGTTCAACGATAATAGTCAAAGGAGGTTGGCGGAATCGGAACGAAACCATTTGTGCATTCAAGTCAAAGATTCTCTATTGTGCTTCATCCTACCAAGTCGAGCTTATTGAAGATCAAATTGCTTAGGTATAGTGTTTTAGGTTTATACTTTGTGTGTTTATACTTAGAGCTCAAAATTCATACACACACATTTATTTTGATTTATCATTTATTTTGATTTATTACTGTTTTGGATTATAGGCTTAACAACATGATTTTATATCTTTCCTCAAGTATATAAATCTATTTTAAAATGTTTCAAAACTTATTTGAAAGAAATTCGTCAAAATCAAGTTTTAACAAGTTCGTATGGTTTACTGATTTGCAAAATAATGTGTTGTGGATTAATGACTTAATATAACTGTTGTATATCTTTCATAAAGTCTATTAATCCATTTAAAAGAAGTTTCGAACTTGTTTGAGATCATTTTGTCAAAATCAGGTGTTTTAAATGAATTCGTATTTTGAAGGATTTTGCAAAATGACGAGTTTTCACAAACGGAAAATGCGTTTTCATAAATTTCTTCTTTAACATGTTTAAATTCATGTATACAAACATTTTCTCGATTTTTTTTATTTTTGGAGTTGATTTGTTATTTTTAATTGTATTTACAAAGTCAGCAATTCTGGAAAATACGTGTATCTGAAATATCAGTTTCGGTCGACCGATTATGTCAAACCGGTCGACCGACCAGAGTAGTTTTTTCATCGTTGAGTTCTCAGGTTTTTTTCGGTCGACCGACACACTTGTATCAGTCAACCGATAAGCACCTTTTGGTCGACCGTCCTTTGACCATCGGTCGACCAACTTTGTATCCGTTGCAGCCAACGGCTAGTTTTCCAGAATCCGGTTTTTTTGGGATTTTGTCTGTTTTCTTTAGCTTTGAGCTATTGTCTTGAAAACATATAAATACCCCTCAGCTCTCAACACTCAAATCAATCTAAGAAGTCAAGTTTTGGCATGGTTGTTTAAGGGTTTCAAGACTTTTTCGAGTTTGTTTTGTGTGAAGAAGTTTTCATAAAGAGGAAGCTTACATTTTCGGTTTGAGGAATTCAACATCATCTCTTCATCTACATCTCTTTGTGATTTTGAAGAAGTTTTCTCAACTCAATTATCTAGCTTGTTTGTACTTAAATTGTCATATTTATATTTGCTAGATTAATTCGAGTTTGATTTCATTTTACTCTTTGATTGCATGCAACCTACTAAGCTTTTAGTATTTCACATATTGTAATTTGAGTTGTGGTGAGTGAATCATTGAGTGTGGGCTTAACCTAGTTCCCATCTTGTATTAGAGAACAAATCATTTTCTTGTGCCTCATTGTGAGATCACTTTGTAAAACACAAGGACACCGAGAGGAGTGGCTGGTGAGAGACATGGTCAATTCCAAGAGGAGTGGCGTTGGTAGTAAAGCCTAGTGAGAGGTTGTAAATCCAAACACTTGAGGAATGTGACACAAGCTAGGCCAACACTTAGAGGGTGTATTATATGATTGTAATTGTGTGAGTTGTAAACGTTTATCGGTGAGCGTTGAAAACCGATTGTGTAGCTTTTTGTTTGATAGTGGAGATTCTCATCGAGGGTGAGGAGCGGAGACGTAAGTCGAGCGTGACTGAACTCCGTGACCATTTATTTGTGTTTAAGTTTGGTATTGGTGCACTTATTCTCTTGTATTTTTTTCTTATCGCCTTTGTCTCATGTTTATATTGCCCTTAGTTTAATTGTATATCCTTGCATATTTCATTGTATATCACATTGTTAGGATATATTAGTTAATAAGTTTTAATTTGGCATAAATATCGAATTAGATTAGCAATTACCCTATTCACCCCCCTCTAGGATACTTTCATTCTGCTACCATCGCCACTGCTCATAACGAGGCGCAGATCAACTTGCTCAAAACGTTCCACTCCAAAGTGTATTCTGTGCTTGAGACTACTATAATCGCTTCGACATTCCCAGGATGTTCACGTGGTCGGTAGAAGAAGACTCAAGCGGTGTATGACCACAACGGCAACAATGCTCCATTGCATGTCAAACACTTTAGAGTATGGTTTGTGCCTTCCGCTCCATCCTTTCCCCTGCCGAACTTTTGAAGCTTTGGGGATCTCGCTATCGCGGATCAAACTGAACTCCATTGCTATGCTAGTGGGGTTCGTCGTCATTTGTCACTGGGTCAGAGTCGAGCCAACTCTTAGGATTCTCGGCCACCTGATCAGTGTCAAGGTCGGGAAAAATGAAGGCCATTTCTACTTCCAGAACTTGAGTAGCTTCAAGGTGGTTTTGAACCCTCATGAGTCAAACAAAGTCTGGAAGTAGAAGTTCATATGGGTCTTCAAGGCGGATCTGATTCTAGCTTGCTCGTCTTGGCCGGAGATCAAGAAGGACATCTTGAGGCCAAACTTGCCTCCGAACGAGGAGAGGTGCGGGCTCGAGAAGATTCGGGCTTACGCCGGGTTCCATAGGAGCGAGAATCTATTCGACTCCTCGGTCTTACGGGTTGTCGGCATCTCCAGAACTCCGCCGACTGAAGAGGACAAAACTAGAGCAGTAGTGTTAGCGCTACGGCTGGAGGAGCCTGAAGCATCTCAGGAGAGACCCCCATCAAGGCCCCAGAAGCGCATGCTGTTTGATTTGGCCCCAAAGGAGGATGAGAAGATCATAATGAATGCTGTCGAGATTGCGGCTCGGCTTGCTAGGTCGAATTCCTCCAACGCCAAGGCCGAGAGGTCTGAGAAGAAGAGGAGGCAGCTCTGGAAGCGTCAAACCGACGAAGGCTAAGTCGGGGACTGTATCAGAGGCAGTCACTCTTGCTCCTGCCCAAGAAGCTATGGAGGGTGGAGTGTCAGCCGCTCCTGTCACAAAGGATTCTCTGGTTGAATCGGTCAACGTCATCGTCAACTACGAGTCCCCCGCACGAGCCGAAGGGGGCGAGAGGGTGGCGGCCGAGCATGAAGGGGCCCAGGCTCAGATTGAGGAGGAGACGGCCCCAGCATCGCTTGTCGATTCGGCTCACTGACAGGGCAAAGAGCCAGCTACGGTGGAGATGCCCTTGGCTCGAGGAATTGGATGGCCCTTCCCTTATCGTATCGATAAGCTCGAGGCGGACGTATGAGGTGAACTAAAGATGATGCTCATGAGGTCGTCCAAGGCCGGGCTTTGATAAGACAAGGAGCCATCTCAGGAGCACTGGTTTGTCCTTAGTCGGCATCTTGATAGAAGGGGGTCGGTCCTTGAGTCCAAAATAGCTCAGGCTAAGGCTCTGGACCAAATTTACCTGCCATGTGACGACAAAATCTTCTCGGGCATGCCAAACAATAGCATTCACTAGGCCCACAAGGGGTACATGCTTTGGGGGACTCCGGTCGAGCAAGAGTTGTATGCCCGATTTGATCATGTACAAAACCTCTATCTCAAGCTCCAGGAAGAAGTGGAGGCACAAAAGGCAGCTAATAGGCAGCTGATCAAAGAGCGGCTACTAAGGAGGATGAGCTGGCGGCTTGGAGGAGGAGCGGGAGCAAATGGGTAGGGAATTGCAAATGCAGGACGACAAGATCAAGGGACTGCTGGGTGCAGTTAACCGTTAGTCGTACCAAATCAATAAGCTTCAAGAAGACCTTGGTCACCTTGAGCACGAGCTTCGTGAGTGATATGACATGATAAGATACCTGAAGGAGGACATTGAGGTCGAGAGGTGGGAGAGCGATGTTGCTTTCGAGCGAGCTCGACTGGCTCGTCAGAATGTCAAAGCCATGCTGGACCGACTGAAGGAGGAGGAAGTTGCTCGTGAGAATTTGGGGCAGGAGGCCACCCGAGCTGCACTGGAGGCTGAGCGACAACGTGAATCGTCTCTGGTTGAGATACATGCGCTATAGGGTCGTCTCAACCGCCTGGAGTCTGAGGCCTATCGATTCGAGGTCATTGAGAATTATTACAACAACACTCTTGGAAAGGAGGAGGTGGTCCTGGCTTATAAGGCCAGCTTCGACTATCTGGGGATGCAGCTTCCTGCCGAGTTCAAGATTGATCCCAAGCGGTTCCACTATCCCTCTTGAGTGGCTAGTTGTCTTAGGGCTTTGCAGGAGATAGAGAGGAGGGGAAGGCTAGTTCTCAATGTCAAGAATAGAGATGAGGATGGTGAGAAGTCAGCCTAAGGAACAAGCGAGGGCTTGACCCAGGACAGCTAGGTGAGCCGACCTAAAGAGGGAGGGGACGAAGAGGTCGGGTCCAAAGCCTCGGTCGCCTCTTACGCCGACTTCTACTATTGCTGCCTTTGCTGCCCTCTAGGCTCGAATTTTGCTCCAACTTCCAGTGCCACTTCAGCTTCAAGTCCTACCGCCTGCTCTGACTTCAGCTTTTTGACCGCCTTGAGATACTAGATCATTTAAGAGTCTTTGACTTCATAGTCTCCCTTTACTTGGTCAGGATGTAGATGAGCTCAACCTTAATTGCTAGGGCGGCTCGAAGTCCTGCTAAGAGGGCTTCATACTTAGCCTTGTTATTTGAGGCTAAGAATTTGAAAGCAATGGAGTATTCATGTGTGGACTTGTCAGGGCCACGCAGAACTACTTCAGCACCACTGTCTCCTTCTCCAGATGATCCACCCATCTTTAGTAATCACTAGGAGGAAAATTTGGGCAACTCATACTCGGGAGTACTGTGTTACCGAGGAGGAAGTGCCTTGGTCGCCTTGCAGACTGCAACATCTGGGAGAGGGACTGGTATGAGAAGAGGCGTGTCAGTGTCTATCGTGGTCGACTCTATCAAGAAGTTAGCCAAAGCTTGAGCTTTTATGATTGTTCTTGACTCAAATTGTATATCATATTCATTGAGTTTGACTGACAAGTTGATCATCCTTTTAAAAGTGGTAGGGCTACCAAGTGCTTTCTTCAAAGGCAGGTTTGTCTGCACCACTATAGTGTGAGCTTGAAAATAGGGCCGAAGCCTCCTAGTCGTAATTATGAGGGTGAATGAGACCTTCTGAATGAGAGTGTAGTTGAGTTCGGCGGCCTTTAGAATCCGGCTGACATAATATATAGGCCTTTGTGCATTATCTTCTTCTTGAATCATGATAGAGCTTGTTGCCTCTTGTGAGATTGCCAAGTAAAGATACAAAGTTTCTCCTTCTCTGGGTCGGCTTAATAGGGATTTGGTGCTTAAATACCTCTTGAGATCACTGAAGGCCTTACTGCACTCTGCCGTTCATCCGATGTCTTCCTTCAACTCCTTGCTTTCTCTCAAAGTTTTCAAGAAAGTAAGACTTCTTCCGACAGATATTGAAAGGAAGCGGCCCAATGCGGCTATTTTGTCATTCAGATTCTGGATATCCTTCAACGTGCAAGACTCGGGTATCTGCTCCATGATGGCTATCTTCTCGGGTTAATCTCAATGCCCTGTTAGGTAATCATAAACCCAAAGAATTTGCCTGATTGTACTCCGAAGACACACTTGGCTGGGTTGAGCTTCATGTGGAAGTGTTGGAGAACAGAGAAAGTTTCTTCAAGGTCCAACACGTGAGATGCCGCTTTCTTTGACTTCACCGATATGTCATCTACATCGCCTCCACATTGCGGCCAATCTGGGGTTTGAATAGTTTGTTCACTGTTCGCGTAGAAAACCGTTGCTTTCTTCATTGATTCCATTGCACACTCTTGTAATAGTTTATCGATTACAAAGACCCGGTCTTTTTATAAGATCCGGTTATAATGAAAATCAAAGAAAAATAAAAAAAGATTACAACTTTCTCCTTTTGCCGAACAAATCACGAGCTCCTGTTTTGCGGTCGCTCGCTTGCGTGGGTTGTTTGCCTGCGCCGGGGTTTATCCGTGGACCACCGCGAGATCTAGATCCGGTCGGATCTACGCAGTATGACGGGTATTATTTCGCCAAGGAAATAATAGCCGGGGGGATTAGTTCACCAAGGAAATAATCGCCCTAATCTCGGGATCAAAGACCAAGCTTTGATTCGGAGTATAACTACGTAGATCTGAGATCCGGTCCTCTCGAACTCCTGCCTTATTTGGCGTTGATGATCGCCGAGCACCAGATCTGGATGAGCAAGTCCTTGAAGTCCCAAAGTTTGGATCTTTTTAAGGTTTGAGCTTCGAATCCTGCAGGGCTTCGCCTCTCTCCAAAATTTCCAACCCTTGAAAATGAGCCACCCCCTCTCCTATTTATAGACCCTCTTCACTGTGCCCGTGCGCACGTGTCTGAGGACGGCCACCCATAGGTGGCCGGCCACCCATAGGTGGCTCGGCAACCGAGCCACCATGGGGTGGCTCGGCCACCCCATTGGGTGGCTCGGCCACCGAGCCACCATGGGGCCGCCGCCAAGCCACCATAGGGTAGCTCGGCCATGGCCGAGCCACCCCTTGGTGGCTCGGCTTTGGCCGAGCCACCTGGGTGGTTCGGCTTTGGCCGAGTCGCCCGGGTGTGGCGTCGTTTTGTCCGTTGTCTGGTTCTGGCTCTGTCCGTGATTCGGTTGTGTGGTTGATTGGTTCGGATTCGATTTGTTGTCCTGATTTGGCAGTAAATCCGGTTCCTGATTTGGCAGTAAATCCGCTTCTGAGTTCGAGTCCGAAACTGATCTTGATTCGATCATGATTCGTCCGAGTCCGCTCTTGTTTGGATAACTCGTTAACTCCCCGAACCGTTGGCTTGATTCAGCACACGAATGGATGCATTCCGTTACTCGCGTGCGATTCGTCAGCTTCGTAGCCTCGTTAGTCCGCTTCGTCGCGTATCGTTTGGCTTCGGTGTCATCGGGCTAACGGTCGTGTTCAGATACGTCGCCCGATTGTCTGTTTGTCGATTGGCGTCGTCGAGCTGTGTTTAAGGGACCTATAGGCAGTTTTATACGCCTACATTCACCAATCTTTGATAAGTGGCCCCTGTATTTTTGAGACCGAAGGGCATCACCTTGTAGCAGTAGGTCCTTTAGTCCGTGATGAAGAAAGTCTTCTCTTTATCATCTTTTGTCATTATCTGATTATATCCAAAGAAATCGTCCATAAAGCTAAGTAGTTCATGGCTAGCACTCTCGTCAACCAACAGATCGATCCTCAAGAGAGAATAGCTATCCTTCGGGCAAGCTTTATTTAGGTTGGTGAAGTTCATGCACATTCTCTATTTGCCAGTAGACTACTTCACCAGCACAACAATGAATAACTACTCCGGATATTGAACTTCTCGGATGAAGCCGGCCTTGAGTAATCGGTTGACTTCCCCCACAGTTGCCTTCTGTCTTTCAGAGCCAAGATACATCTTCTTTTAGCGAACCGACTTGCAGTGTTGGTCGACTTAGAGTTCATGGCATATCACTTCTGGGGGAATTCCCAACATATATTCGGGTCCCCAAGAAAACACATCTGCATTGTCACGCAAGAACACGACCACGGCTCCTCATTGGGGCTCAACGAGTCTTGACCTGATTTTGACTTTTTTGATCCATCAAAGTCGATCGGTACTTCTTGCAATTCTTTTACGCCGGTCATCTGCTCCCGTTCTTGGTCTTTATGCATTTGAAGGCGGATCTTCTCGAATGGTAGGGCCTCCGAAACTTCATTCCCTCTCATTGCGA
The DNA here is from genome assembly GCA_022839385.1 of Asparagus kiusianus. Taxonomy (NCBI): domain Eukaryota; kingdom Viridiplantae; phylum Streptophyta; class Magnoliopsida; order Asparagales; family Asparagaceae; genus Asparagus; species Asparagus kiusianus. The sequence goes on from BQKN01000949.1 coordinate 224,033, forward strand.
GCAGATAGCATGATCTGGCTTCCCGCTAGTTGCTTCTCACGGAACCAACTCCTTATGGGGGTCGGGAACTTCATCATCTGATGATATGTGGATGGGACTACTTGTAGGTTATTCAAGAAAGTTCTACCCAGAATAACGTTGTAGGTGGACTTTATGTCTATCATCAAGAGTTAGGTTTGAACTGTAGACTGGCAAGGATATCCACCGACTAATAGGGAGAGAGTGATCAGTCTTGCTAGTTGAATTGAGTTCTCTGAGAACCCAATTATGGGACACGGGCAAGGCCATAAACTCGACCCGTCGACGCCCATATGGTTGATCTGTCCTTGGGTTCTTCTCACATAGGTTGATTTACAACGCTTGTCGAGCATACTTCTTACAAGTGTTGTTTGACATTCCTCCTGTCGTTGGACCGCCATTAATAGTGTTGATAACGCATTAAGTGTCCGTCTCTCTAGGTTGGTCATCTTGTTGGTGTTTGTGACGGGATGATCTTGATCAAGACCTCCTCTCTGACTTTTCTAGAGCTAGCTCCCCTATATCTTATTGAAAAATGAGCTTCTTTAGCAGCCTTTTCTATATCAAGTCTTTAATATCTCTTTGGAGGACTCTACGGCCATCAATGTGATGATCGTGATCTCTGAAATACCGGAATATTGCTTAGGATCTCTAGATCAGGGGTTCAACTTCATGCGGGGAGGAGTAGAAGTGAGATGTCCTTCTCTCTCAATCTAGTAAAGTGCTTGTGAGAGAGAAGTGTTGAGGGAAGTGAGGGTTGGCTTTTTAGCCGCTTCTTTCCTCTAATATCTCTTGTTGGCCCTGCTTGGCTTGGAGGCGGATGTCAGAAGATCCTTCTCCATCATCTCTCTTTGTGGCATCTGCAGTAAGACAGAGGAGGGTTTCTTCTGCATGGAGCCTGCCAAAAATGATGTATATATTTTTGGCTGAGTTGTTCGAAGCTGTGAATGAACTTTTTATCCAATAAATTCTACTACATCTTTGTGCTTCCCGTCAAGGTGATAAGGAAAGCTCGGTAACCTGCTGCATATGCATCAGATCATAAAAGTTTTGTGCATACGCCACTAGATCTCCCTCACCTTTTTACTTCTCAATATGTGACATTTTGAATTTGGTGCATAGGGTATGATCCAATAGGCGAGCGAAGTATTCCCTCCGATGTCGTCTATAATATTATTAAATGTTAGATAACCAAACTCAAAGTAAGCGGTGGAGGGGCCTGGAGCAATGTGAGGGTATCTAGCATTGCGCAAAGTTGTCCATGTGGCACGCTCATGGCCGCTATGGCCAAAACTAGGACTCTCACCCATTGCTTCCATGTGTTGCGGAGGTTGTTGAGGATGACAAGTGAAACGAGTCTGTTGGCAAGACGGAGGATAGGTGTATTCAACGTGTTCCTCTTACGTGCGTTATTCAGACTGGCCCACCTAGGGAGGAGCAATAAACGACAAAGAATGCTACTGGGGAGAAATCCGGCTGAAGAGTTTGTTTGTGAAGGAGGCGAACTGTTGCTAAAGAGATTAGGAAATTCTTTAGGCAGGTTCTTCCAATTGAGCTTGAGTGACATAGGCCGCATTATGTGTTTCTTCAGTGGAAGGAATTGATGATCGGCTTGGACGATCGAATCAGCCAGCTTGTATGAAGAAGAAAAAGAGGCCCTACAGTGAGCGTTAATCTATTAATGTCAGACATCAAACAGGAAAATTTAGTGTGGGTTATGTAGGGTTTTATGGTTCCTCACTCTTCTTTGATGGTTGATTATTGGTTAGAGGATTTCATCCCGCACACAAAAAATACATAAGAGGATCGAAGTTGGGTTCTTCGGGGGTTTCCCTGACGGTCAAGTTAGTATTGATCTTAATTGGAGGAGAAAAGTATGATTGCAATGTGTTATATTGCAAAAGATTGCTTACCCCCATGCAGCAGGCAATGCATCTATTTATAATAAATTCGGGAGGGCAATTGCGTAACTTCGGCCGAGTCCACACGATTAGCTTATTCGGTTGATATTTTGTAGGTGTTAGCTGTGGGTGGTATGAGTCAACCATGTGATTAATGCGATGGTGACAGTACTAACGGGATTCGATGAGTCATTAAGACTTTTGGGGTTGGTGTAATGATGATTCCGACCATGCATTTAATGTGACGATGATTGGCTGTTGGCGCGGGATTCGAGAATGACCGTTTTTCGTCTCTGCTTTGCAAGGGCCGATAAAAGACGCATTTTGATTTGGCTATTTCGGATTGAGAGCTCTTTGACTTGAGTTTACAAAATGAAGAGGCAGGGAATTAGCCTTAACAGTGGGGTCTGAGTGAGGACACCTTTTGACTCGGCCCTTCTTGGGAAGGGCCGAGTTCAAGAAGGGCCGAGTGGTGATATTATTTGACTCGTCCTACATAGGGCCGAGTTGATTTGGTGCATAGCTAATTCGAGACACGTGTCGACTCCTAAGAGAGGATTAATACTTAATCATTTCTGTGATACAACAACTAGCTATCCATTACCAATAATGTGCATCTTCAATTAGCATGTGAATTGCATGGACAAGAAAATAATAGGCTTATGGTCTCCAAGGCATGGCTCATGCTGTAAAATTGGTGATGGATGAAGAACTCTTGCCTTCAAGTTTAGTCATTGTTCTAACTACAAATTGAAAAGAGGAGGGGGAGGGGGGGGGGGGGGGGGGAGCATTTGTAAGCCCTCTCCCCATCCTCCAATCCTGAAGTTGCATAATCATTATATAACAAGGATAAATATGGGGTGTGGCGTACCACAAGTGAGGATTGAATTTATAATAGAGTATACTGAGTATGAGTTGGCAGCTCATTTAATAAAATGGGCTGCCAAATCACTATCGTGTGTGACCCACCCTAATGTGATTAGCAGAGGGCCTCACATGGCATTTAGCTGACAGCCCATTTTGCTGAATGAGTTATCATCTCATATACATTTTTTCCATTTATAATACATCAGTATCACAAAGAGACTGAACAATGAACTCTTAATTACTCTGAAGTTACCTTTGTTCGGATGAAGAAAAGATAGTGTTAGCACTTAGCAGATCATGTTTTTATCCTCTCTCTGCAAGCCTGTTGTATGCAATGTTCAAAATAACTAGATAATGTGTGTTCTATGATAATTGTCATATTTATTTTTGCCACAGAAATATTAAAGATCTCCATAACTAAAAGATGAAAATATCATGTCTACCGGCTGTCAGGTCACAAAAAATACCAAGATGAGCATGAGCTGAACTTGTTGCTAATTGCTTCGTTCGATGTCAACAAAGAAACAAATGAAACATATATGTTGAATAAGTTGTTCGTTTAATTTAGCATGATTACAAAAGTATAATCAATTTTTATGCGACCAAACAGACTAAAGCCCCATTCCACCCAAAAGCACTTCAAATTCCTTGTAAGCTTGTGAAAAGAAAAAAAAAAACATTGAGCTTATCTCCCTTGTCTCAATTTGACGATCACCAGAACGTACATGGATGAAAAAGATCTTCAAGAAACATTTTGTAGTCTCCTCCAGAATCTCAATAACTTGAAGAGGGAAAGTTTCTTTTAGGCCAGTAGCTTATTTAGAAATTTGTATTCTCTAAATATGTTCTAGTAGTAATAATTAACAAATGAACATAATACAAATTGCTATGAAAACAGAAATTACCAATTCAGATACTTCATGTTGGAAATATAGGAAATACATGGATCTATGTGAACATAATACAAGGTCAGCCTACTTCATCCTTTTACATTTTCACCCTTTTTTTTCCTGCTCATAACCTCCTTTCCTTGTACAACAGTACAAGTCATACTTGCATCCTTCTTCCCTTCCCTTTCATAAATTCCTCCAATTTGCAGTGCGTACTTGTCTCGCTAAAACATCTTTCCTTTACACGCTTGGAAACTAATTTACAAGCTTTCAACACACTCGAAGGTGTCTTTTTTCATGAACTCTGGCATAGTCTTGACTAGAAATTGACTGACCCGCGAAATATCTTTTCTTTGTCAAATTAATAAGCAAACAATAGAAATGAGACATCTATTACCTCATTTTACAACTATATTTTTCGCTATTCTATCAGACCATGCATCATGTTCGCAACGCTTTTCTTTAGACAAGATCTAAAATGGTTCTCTTAAAAATAACATTTTAAAATGGATGTGAAATATGTTTTAAAGCTTTTTCTAACGAAAAAGCGTAAACAAGGGGAAAAAATCTCCCGTAGGAAATTAACCCCCCATAATGATTCTTTTTCAAGTATTCTTATGCTTTTCATTATCTTCCTTGAAACAATAAACCCTTAAATTTGACACCCGATTATATTTTTTATGTTCACATTAATACATACAATCAATTATCAAACATGTTATATGATTCTTCCAAAATATGAAAGCATTGTCCTGTTGTTTCTTAGAGGAATATTTCAAAATGACGTTGTTGACTCTTTCCAGCAATAAATGAGTTTCTCCTCCTCTTTTGAGGAGTGCTAGCGGGTCAACATTGCATCTAATGCCTATTGCATATATTCAAACCTGAAAAAAGGTTGATGAATATCATTCATGATTCGGATCTAATAAACAGAAAGTGTATCCAAGGCCTATTTTTATTTATATTTGGGTTTAACTTTGAACATTACTCGGATAACTTTTAAATACTTTTACAAGTCAAAAAGTAATACAAGAAAAACATAAATCCATAACTTACAAGGATATTCAAAACACATGCATCTACTTGCATGCTAATATTATTAATACCTCAAATCTACTAGAATGCAAAAACTTTAGCATCTGAAAAAGATTTTGAGTCAATATGGGATTTGGCAGCAAGCATGCTTAAAATCAAAACACAAATACATAATATTTGGAACAAGTTTTTTTACATTCATATATGATTGGAATCATTAATGACGGAAATCATTAGTCAAATCTAAAAGATCGAACAGACCAAATCCAAAATCGTTGCTGTATTACATATACATTTTTACATACTTCCATACTACAAATTATCGAAAATATTATATAAAATTCTTTCAAGTACGAAAAGATTGCCCGACTGTTTACTTGCAGCAATGCGTGAACCTCTTCGTCTTTTTTCAGCAACACGGGATTTACCTTATTAGCTATTTCTGGAGTTTTCGCTTTAATTTTTTTCCACGTTTGTAATCTTTTTCTCCTCCCTATATAAGTCACTCTTTCTACCTTCTTATCTGCCATCGCCCAACCCGTCTATCTGTATCGCTATGTTCCTTTTCACCAATACCCTTCTCTTGTTTCTCTGATAAAATTTGCTTCCACCTTCATCCTTTCTCCTTTCTCAATCCATTTCTTTTCCTCCCAATTCTCATGATGCTCTTCTTCCATCTGTCTAATACTTGAAACTAATGCATTCTATGCCTCTTTCTATTAGTATCTAGAAATCTGACACAATTGTGGATCACTTCAAACTTATGTATACAATTAAAAGTTGTTGACATCAGATGCCCACTAACTCCTCAGACAGTTAATGTGCTTGAAGGATAAGGTAATTTAGTTTTCTAGTTAAAATGTGATTTTGCTTTTTTCCCCCTTTATTGCAACTAAGCACCGTTTTTACCCACTTAGTGGCTTAGCCTGAGTTGGTATTTTTTACATTATGCAACTTTCTCATGAACTATCTTACAACTATGTGTCTTACGAATATGGCAAAACTACCCTTGTGCTAATATCTTGTTGTCAACGTTAGATTTCATCATTTTTCTTCTAAATGTTCCCGACACTTTGGTTATTTCAAAACTCGGTATGGATTTAATAGAATGTTATATTCAGGCTAATGCGCCTCCTTAAGATGTTGTTTATTACTGATTGATGATCTGAAGGTATTTTGATTTGTTAAAGGATCTTTTTGTTACGTTTATTTTCCAAAAGTTTCTCATTATACAAATGGAGAAAAACCAAATATTGCTATGTGATGAATTTTCTTTCGTCAGTACTTTCCTTAAAAGAAAGTTACTCGATTCAATGAAAGATATTACTTGATTCAATGAACGACGCAGATAGTATATATTGTAATTTGTAATTATCATTCATTTTCTCCTTATAGCTTCTTGTTATAACATTAAAGACAATCACTACATACATTTTTTACGAATGAACATGTTGATTAAGCAACCAACTGAACTGTATTCTCATCATATTTCTTTCTCATTTTGCAGATTCCAGATGCATCCCTCAAATTGTTTTTGTCTCTCTCATGATAAGGGGGGTCTTTTTCTTCAATTTACTGCAATTCTTAGCAATGCAGTATCCAAATATGCGAGAAAAATACTTCCCCTCTTTTCCCTTTGGTCAATATTTTCCTTCCATTTTTGTCATTCTCCTCTATATAAACTTCCTGTGTGGAAACATGCTCTCACATATTATCCTCTCTCCAAATTCTTTAGCACTTTCTTCTCATCTCGTTATTTTAAGAGAGGAAGTCAAAAAGAAAAGATGGAGAGCAGTGTTTCATATGTTTTGGAGGGTAAAGAGGTGGAGGTCAGCTCCAACCATTTGCAGACTGCAGATTCTGCAAACCCCCAAAAAGCTCCAAAGCAAACTCGAGTGCATAGCGCCAGTTCCACCAGCACAAATAGTTGTGCAATGTGTGGTGGAACAAGAACAACTAAATGGAGAAATGGACCTCAAGGTCCAAAGGTAATAAAAACCCTTTGTCTTTAAAATCCTTTTGATTTTTGAATAGAAGAATGTACTTTAGATGAATACTATGATTAGATAGTATGTTCTTATAGCAGCAAACACTAATGTGATATCTATACATAAACATGGTCACTATTAAGTTCTGGGTCGATTGGTGCATCCGGATCTATGTTTACAGAGTGCTCAAACTTTTATTTGTATCTACAAAGTTATTGGCTTTATTGCTTGAATGAAATAATGTGAAATTTAGTTTGTAGAAAGGAAGGGGGGGAAACTAAATCTGCTTTCTCTCATCAAGAGATCCTAACTAAATCTTATTAACTGTAGACTTTACTTTTATTCTCCAAAAATAATCATCGTAGATCACTCATTTCAATTATATTGCAGATGAAATTTACATTTAATTAAATAATCACATATGTAAATTCTTCAAGTTTCTAGAAGAAGGTTTAGACTGTTTGACTTTATTTTGTTCTCTAATCAGTTTAGGATTATGTTAGTTTTCTTGCCTGGTTGAAAGCAATAGCAATCATAAAAAATTATTCCGAATATGCCTAATATCAATATTCACTTGCTGATATCCAATCAAAACCTAACGAGACCAGGACTCAACCCAAACCAGATAGCCGTTGAGTGGTTAACCCGAAACTAAAACACACTTCTGATCCCTTGCAAAGGTTATATAAATGAAAGTTTTTGTCTGATGCTATCTTGTGTTTGGGTACTAAAGGAAAATCCAAAACATGAGCTGTTACCCGCCCTGATATCAGTTGCACTATGTTTTAATGTCATGTAAGCAATAGAACATATTTGTTGGAATGAATTTAATAAATGCTGAATGAATAATTGATCCATCAAAAATATAGAATGAACACGGGAACATGAACTAACCAATTTTTCTAGTAAAAGTATATGTCACATCAACTCTGTAATAGAAATCATTGACGCTTATGAATTTATCAAATACTTGTAAAATATTATTGGTGTGGTGTTTCTAATTTGAATTTTAATGTGCAGACATTATGCAACAAATGTGAACTCAGGTACCAAAAGAATCAACCACCAAAAAGTTCGGATCAACAGAAAAAGATTTCTAATGGAAGTAGTGGAAAGAAGAAATCTAAAGCTCCCTACAAGGCCCTATTAATTCGGGCTACTCCATGAATAAATCTATAATTTGCTTTCTTTCCCTTATGTAATCAACTAGAAATTATCCAATTCATGAAAGTTTGTACACATGATTTTGATTGGCAATGTGATAAAGGACGTTCCAATCCCTCAGTGTCTATTATTGCTCCTCACAATTCCAGTTCTTAGAAGAATACGTCATACAGTAAGAGATGCTATCTTTTATAATAATCAGCAACTAAGATTATAGTAATTGATTATGTAACGACTAAAGACTATATTTTGGTTATGGAAGAATAAGCATCTCTGAAAATGAAGAAGACCACTATAAAAGCTCATGGAAGTCTTATTTATGTTATTTACAATCTTAATATCTTATGTATTTTCCTTTGCATAAATTTAATACGACAATTTGTGAACATGCATCAAGAAACAGGTCAAAATCTTACCTGTTTGGCTCAACTCCACAGCTCAAATGAGTGATTGAGTGTGTATGCTGGGAACCCGAAACCCAATATCCAGAACTCGTACGTTATCAGAATGACGGAATCAACATCTCCTGTGAGGATACCACCTGATCAGCAAGATAGCATGCAGTGTAGTAACAACATAAAGGCATCTGAAAAATAATAAATAGACTTATGGATGGAAAATTCATTTAGTCATACTGGTCCAAACACTTCCAGTACAGCAAAGGATGCATTACTATTTTTACACTTGCATAATTCTACACACGAAGCAAAATTAGTTGTCGATTATGGATATATAAACTATAGATGTAAAAACAATCATCCCTCTTCAATACATAGGCCTGAGGGGTTTTTGCTTAGTAGAAAAGGTGAGGCTAACATCCCTCCATGTTTCATGGAAAGGATTTATTGGGACTGCAACAAAAGAACAGGTTAATCTAACCTATGACACAAACATGTATCACGATATATCCCCTAAAGGCCTCATTCTCTGAACACCCTATTCCCTACCTTCTCCTTATATAGTCTCCTCTTGACTAGGTGTCCCTCAGTTGATATAAAGTAGTAGGGTAACCTCAAAGTTATCTAATCAGATACTCTTAAATCTAATCAGTCTTGGATAGGAGGACCCAACCAAATCCAATCTGTTACTGTACAGGATATCCATCCATGAAAAAAATTTGGTAAAAGTCCTGTTAGCGATGCCTGAATCCGAAAAGCAGTTTTTAAGAGGAATGAATTGTACAAATACATGATCAAACACCACATAGCCAAAATGGAAGGAGTGTTGTTTGTTTGTGTTAAACCCTGTTTCAACTGGGAACCACAAAACTTTTAGGAGAATTAAGGCATGTTGACAATCTCAGGAGTTGTCATAACCAACATAGCAAGAAGAAATCCTCTCCGCATTGAAAGAAGTGACAGGGACCCACTCAAAATAACAAGAAGAAGAATAAGAAGAAGTTTAGAAAAACACAGTGCTTCAAGACTTCAAAGCATCCAGAAATTTCTCCACGACAATACATTTCTACCCAATTCAACAATACATGTAAACCTGTAAAAACAAACCAAAAAAACCACTGCTGTAAATTGCTCACAGACTATATATTCCCCTTACACAACCTCAGTCTTCTCGCCGCTTCAGTAGCATTCATAGAGCTTGATATCAACTCGGAGTCGAAAATACACCTCACCCTCATATGCATCAGTCATAATCGTCGCAATCCCTCTGCTCATCAAGAAATCCCCTGTCCCACCCACCACAGATATATCCCGTGCTTGTTCATCAATGGATCAGCCCCAAGAAAGTTTAGAGTCCCTTGGTGCTCTGTTGAGTTGAGCACAAAGGTGAAAGCCAGCCATGCCGTATAAATCTCCTTCTTGACATACAAATACATGCCTTGTGCTCGACCAACTGGTTCAGAATGCAGGTTGTTATCTAAAGTGATTGGGTCATCAAAGATGACCATATCACCAAAATGCATCAAATTAGCTAGGGCTGTGCGGTTCGCCCACACAGGGGCTGCTACTATGGCCGAAGTGGCATTTTCCATGTTTTTCCCGTTGTAAACAATGTCATGGAAGTAGAGCACAAGGTTCTTACAAGGCCTGTGTAGCCGCTTCTTGCGGCAGTCAGCAAAAGGGGTGAGAATCAGTAGTGAGAGGAGGAAGAATGGTAGGATAGAGGGTGTTGGTCTTTTTCCTTCCATTGTTCTGCTTCTTTTATGTAAAAGAAGTAGACAACAAGTGTTTCTCAAAAAAGCGTAGATAATAAGCGTCTCGGGAGTGAAGTGTTTTTCCTTACTATCCATATTTATAACGGAGGATTAGGAGAAACAAAGGGATTGAAGAAGGCATCTTGCACAATGAACTACAAAGATACAAGAAAGGTATCTCGAATGGGGGAACTTTTAGTGCTTAGCTTAACATAGTGGCATATTCTTGTTGCTTAAGCAGAACAAACCACCGATTCTCCAGCTTAGCTACTTGTTCTCTTCCTACCTACAACCTAGTAATCAATAATGAAAGGAGCAAATATGTCCGCAAGCGTTGCTGTTATTAGTTCTTCTCGGTTGAAAAGACAAAGAAGGTTAGAGAAGATTTTGTATATAGCAAAGAGACAATGATAATGCTGAAATGTAAGTCATAGTTTTATTTCCCCCTTCTTCCCTCTAAGGAAAAGCCTAGGGTCGATTAATTGATAGTAATAAGAGATTGATGATGTTCTTACATTTACAAGAACAAAAACATCCACTACTGAAGTTGATGTACAGCGTTTTCTTCTTTCTTTCTTTCTTTTTCTTTTTTTTTTCCTCCTCTGAGGACAACAACAATAATAAATGTTTTTAAACTGGTTTTAAAAGCTCGAGGAAGTAAGAGAAATTGTAGTTCGGTCATAAGCTTAGGACAACTTAGGACATTGGTGCAGGTCAAGGATAGCAACTGAGAATGCTTACACCATCAAACTTCTATAAATATTTAATTAAAAAAAAGGCTACGATTATTTAAAAAGATTTGTTGGCATGGCAGCCATCCTGTGTGGGAAATTTGGAAGAACTTTAAAAAGAGGACCCCCCCCTTAAAAGCAATGCCCTGATAAGAAACCTAAAACTTGTTTCATTCAATAGTGGATGTAGAGTTAATAACACATTATTTTCAGATTTCTCTTCAAAAGAATATTTAAGAAGATGAATCTTCAAAATTGTCAAAATGAATCAAGAAACAACGGAGCATACCTCTTCACTGGACAATAAAATGTAAGATTCTTTCTCAATTATGTAACTCAGCTGTCCGTCCTAGTTGATTCCTAGACCCTACAAAGTACTAAGTAATTGAATGTAAGCGTCCTTATGATTATAATTAAGGCCATTCGCGTGTCATTATCAGCTCAAAGACAAATATTTGCTTCTCACAACTATAGCATGACCATGAATATCTTAACATCGATGGTAACCAAGGCCCCATCAAGGCACCACTAAATTTATATATATGTACTAAATAATGGAAGGAGAAAATGTTAATACTTTTGTGGTCCATCTAAAGAAGAAGAAAAATTAGATAAGGAGTTTGTGGCTAGCAACAAGTGGGCATGATCTAGATAATTAGAGACTGCATTGAGAGAAATTAGCTCAGAAACTAAAACCTGGAGTCTGGTCAGAAACAAATATGAACTCAAAACAATTTTTCAAAACAGCCCCTTTTAAATTTTTATTTTCCAAAATCGATCCTGTTTTGTTTTATTTATCAAAACCGACCCGTTTTTTTTATTAGCAGCCTAATCACATTCCTAAATAGTCGGGTTGCCAACCCTGACTATTTAGGAGGGTGTTAAACCCTAATTAGAAGCCTTAAACCATATAAATTTAAGTCCTAAATAGTCGGGGTTGGCAACCCCGACTATTTAGGAATGTGATTAGGCTGCTAATCAAAAAAACGGGTCGGTTTTGGTAAATAAAACAAAACAGGGTCGATTTTGAAAAATAAAAAATTAAAAGGGACTGTTTTGAAAAATTGTTCTATGAACTAACTACTTAGGCTTAATGAAAGCAATGCGCTAAAAAGTAATGAACATCAAATGACAAGCTATAGTTAAAAAAAAATTATTAGTAAAATAGCAAGTATGCATAGAAATGAAAAATGGGGAAGAAAAAGACATAGAGAGAGAATTTTTACCTCCGCTGGTGCTCGAATGGGTCAGGCTTTTTGTCGAACAGGTGGTCCGCAGTTCATTATCAGACAACAAATCGATCAAACTGTAGAAATTCAAAGACCGGAGACGTAGACACTTCGCCAAAGAGAGAAGCCGTGGACGCGGTCCGTTGAAGCTCGGGTCGAGTTCATGGCTACGACCTTGGTTATGATAAAAGATAACAAACTAGAAAATATAAATTCCGATAAAATTAGGCCAAATGACATGAGATTGGACCAGAAAAAAAAATTGAAGCTTTATTTATTGGGAATAGTACTTTTGATTTATAAGGTTTCTTGGACAAACAAATTTAATGGCTAGCTTTCTACACGAAAAAACTTCTTTACTATCAGAAAGAAAAGAAAAGAAAAATCTTTACCGTCGCAAAGCCAACCAAATCTCCATCATTAAACAATAGTGAGGTGATTGCTATTTTCTATTTTAATTGTTAATTGTCTTAGTTCAAGGGTCGGATTCATTTTTTTTGGTGAAAACTAGACACAAGTGCAGCATGTACACAAATAACCCAAAAGTTTTGGCTTTATCTGCGACTAAATATAAAGGAATGCTGTTCTTTGCACACTCCCACTACCTACAAACTCAAAATAACTTTTTATAATGAACAAAAATAAAAGTAATAAACAAAAATAAGTATAATATCTCCGAACTACCATAACAAACTTCTAATAGATCAGTCTCTCCAGAAGCTTCACAATCCAAGAACTCTTTTTTTTTTTTTTAATTTAAGAAAAATACAATACATAAGAGTTATTTGCACTTCAACTACACCAAAGCTCAAAAATATGTAAGTAACTCTGATACCCTATAACGACTTGACAAAGTACCAAAGTCAAACTTTTTGGGAACTACGGGGTATGTTTTCGGCAAAAGAAAACCCAGCGTATCAAATTACCAAGCGGCACGAACTTCAGAGTATTTAAGTGCAAATAGACCAAAAAAAAAGAAAAGAAAGAAAAACATTTTCCCCTCTTTCGTGAAAAATCAAAATCGAAACAAACCCACCTTCCTTCTCCTCCCTCCGCCGGGCCGAAGAAGGCCGCACCCCAAACCCATCCAAGAAACCCAAAACAATGTCCCCCATCCTCCTCGAGCTAACCCTAATCTCGGCCCAAGACCTCCCCCTCCCCCACCACCGCCGACGCCGCAGCCTCCACTCCTACGCCACCGTGTCGTCGTCCTCTTCCCCCACCCTCCGCACCCGCGTCGACCGCGTGGGCTCCTCGAACCCCACGTGGAACGACAAGTTCCTCTTCCTCCTCCCCTCCTCCCCTCCCCTCCCCTCCTCCTCCCTCCTCATCCGCATCCTCTCCTCCTCCCCCCTCCCCCTCCTCCCCGACCCCCTCCTCGGCTCCGTCCGCCTCCTCCTCTCCAACCACGGCCTCTCCCGAACCCCCCAGTTCATCGCCCTCGGCATCCGACGGCCCTCGGGTCAGTTCCATGGCGTGCTCAACCTCGGCCTCGTCGTGGTCCAGCACGTGCCGGGGAGGATACGGAGGGCGCTTGAAACGGCCAATGCCGTCAGCTACCGGGATCTCATGGAGGTCGGGGTCTTGAAGGAGGCAGTCCATTTGAACAGAGAGGTGGCGGGCTCGGGGAGCAAATCGGAGGAGGAGGAGGTTGAGAAGGCAACGAGGCAGATGTGTGGGCTTGGATTGGGGATGGGGAGGATGATGCAGATTCACTCGAGCCCGTCCGATCAGAATCTGCATACTTCTTGGGGCTCTGCTGTTGATGATGATGATGATGAGAAGGAGAACAAAAGGTGATTTTGATCCAATCTTGCAGATTTCTTGGGGGATGACGACGAGGGGGAGGGCAAAAGATGAGTTCTTTTCCCCTTTTTAATTCAACTTCAGTTCATTCTTTGTACCGCAGACATCTATGTTGTTAGATTGATTTGTTGGTTCTGTGAAGGAAATTAGGTTGTGGGTTTGGAGAGTTATACTCTATTTGATGGGTTGAAATCATTTGGGGGATGATTTTGATATAATAATAGCCAATTTTGGGGAGAGGACAGAGGATTTGTTACTAATTCAGTGCACCCAAAAAAGAAGAAGAAGAAGATGATGATGAGGGGAACTTGTTTGCTTTAAATTTGAGTTTAAGTTCATTTTTTGTGCTGCACATTGTTGTAAGAAAATGGGATGGTGTGTTGGGACTGGGACTGTAACTTTCTGATGTTACTTTTGTTTGATGGGTTGAAATCCTTTGTGAGGATGATTTTGATCCAATTAGAGTTCAATTTGGGAGTTTTGTTATGTTTCTTAGTTATTCAAGGTTAAATGGGAGAATGAGGGATTTTTTGGTGCTTGGATATGCCAATTTTAGGTTGAAAGTTTATAGCTTGGACGCAAAAAGTGGAAAGAACCAACTCCTTGCTGCTGTTTTCTCTGTTTGCATCAATTTTGATTTTCATTGTAGCTTTACGGGACAAATGCTAAGCTTTCAGTTACTGTGTTTGTAAACAATGCAAGAACCTGTAGATTTCTTGAGATGATGATAATAAAAAGAAGAAAGATGAACCTTTTGAGTTGATTAATTGAATTTATTTACTCATGTTGTTAATCCTGTATGCTCTTAATTTGTTCTTTGCAATTGGTAGTATTGTTGGTTTTGTGCAAATTTACCGTTTGGACAGTTAGCAGAGTTCATCTGTTTGTAAAATTTGATAAGGAAGTCGAAGTCAACTTGTTTAATTTTGCTATAAAATTTTGTTTGTCCTTCATGTCACAAGTCATCTTAGAATTGCTCTGGGCTTCCTTTTATGAGAAAAATTTTGGGCCCTGATTGAAATGAAACAGGGTAACAGAAAAGGGGTAACAAAAACATTTACAGCCAACGTTGAACAAATTCTTTGCTACTTTTTCATATATAAGAGTATAAAACAACAATGAGCACATTATGAGCTTTAACAATCAATGCCACCATTATTTTAATCAAACACAAGCTCTCTTGTTGTCTCCATGCTTCTGTTATTGTGGTGATTGGTTAGTGCATGCATACATTATAGTCACTAAAAACTTAATAAATGAGCCTGACCCTTCTCTAATCACCATCCTACCTACTTAATTTCTCTTTTTTTGACCTGTAAGTTGTGTGTTGTCCAATTGCAAAGCCACCTGATCTCCTGTGACGCTCCCCTTTCTTGGTTTCTTTTGGATAATGGGGCATTTAAATTAGGCAAAGATCTAATTTTTTAAAACATTTTTTTGATTAACCGAACTCTACGCACCATCCAATTGTATCCCACTGCTAAAATTTAGTATAGGGGTAATTGCATATTAGTCTCTTACATTTTCTGTAATTGCCAAAAAGTTTCTCAAATCTCAATATTTGCCAAAAAGTCCATCAAATTTCAACAATCCATTTGATAGTGGGTGTATACCAGAAACTCAAAACCCAATAACTCTTCTTCTTCAACGGTCAATACGTCACCCAAATGCGGATCTAACTATTCCTACGGCTAAATTCCCTTCTAAATGCTATATAATCACCTAAATTTTTCACTATATCCATTCCTCTTTCTCTTCTCTAAAACTTTCGCTTAACCCAACAAAAGTTTATAAAAAAAGTTAAACATATTTTCTTGCCAAAATGTTCCTCTGGTTAATAATTAGGGTAAATTTCCATTAACTGTAATGTGAATACATAGATTTCCCATTATACCCTAACTCATTAATTTTCAACGACCCCTTTGATAACAGGTGTATATCCAAAACTCACAACCCAAAATCCAATCACCCTTCTTCAATGGTCAATACATCTCTCCAAACCAGAATCTGAACTATTCCTACAGCTAAATTCCCCTCTAAAGGTTATATAATCACTTAAGTTTTTCACCATATCCATTCCTCTTCATCTTCTCTAACTTTCGAGTGCGCTTGACTGAATTTCCATCTTAGGTTATGGCTTAACACCACAAAGTACTAAAAAGAAGTTAACAGATTTGGCAAGAAAATTAAAGATTTTAGGGACTTTTTAGCAAATACTGAGATTTAAGGAACGTTTTAACAATTAACGATTATTTAGTGGACTAATATGCAATTACCCCTTTAGTATATTAGGATTTAATAAACAGATTTTGTCACGCCCCGGGCCCGCAAACCTGTTGGCACGATATAAGCTCTGGGACCTACTGAGTGCAATACAAACTCTGCCAACATTAATAACTAATCGATGTTATAATTGGCTTTCAAGACTTATCATTTAAAGTATTTAATCACTCAATCAATATCCGATATGGGACTAAATATTAAGATATCACAAGCACCTTCGATACCTTAATTAAGCGATGTTCTCGCCGCGGCATGTCAATTGGTATGTTCCAATATCACCGCTAGGAGGTGGCTCGCACCGCACTCACGCAATGTAGCACTCGGTCTCACGTGGCACTTAGCTTCATATTTTTGGCTGACTAACTACTTTGATACTATTTGTCAAGCCTCCCGGCCCACGAGGAGCTCGTTAGGAGCGATATAAGCCTTGAGACCCACTAAATACAACATGTGATTTGACTCAATCGGTTGCTAAAATCAACCGGTCGATGTTACACTTATCGCTCAAGACTCATTATTTAAATCGCACAATCAGTCAATCAATTTACTGATACTAGACTAAATCTTAGAGTATCACATATTTTGACATCCCCACTAGCATTCTTTATTCATGTTTTTTTCTCGTCCTCTTTTTCTATGATGATGATGACAAGGCTAGTGTTTGAAACTGTTGACAACCAAGAGCCTAGTGGTTCACATTTCACGTCAGAGCAATGACATCTTTTTGAAGCTCTCAATGGTTGTACAAATGCAAATGGGGCTTCAATATAGCTTGATACGCGACTCTGGACGTTGAACTTTGCCCTTCTTTTCTCAACACTAATTAAAAGCGTATATTTCCTTGAAAGTGCTCAAGGACGATCGCATTGCTTTCCACAGCGGCATGGCTTTCTTCGTGTTCATTACAAATGTCGGATCATGATTCATACAAACGTAATAATATATTGCAAAGTTTTCTTTTTCTTTCTCTTCGGAGATGAGACCGTAATCGTATGGAGATAACCGCAGGGTGCTTTCCTGTTGCTCTACAATAGCTTTTTACGAGACGCTTCATAAAAGTCATATAAAGAGTTGATGAGACCTCTGAACCGTGAGGTGGTTTGTATAATAAGATCAAAGTATATATCACTGACATTACGAATGGACTCCTTGTTCTATTAAATAAGAATTGATTATTAAGTCAGTGGACTCCAATGTTAAAAGTGACGGTTTGGAGAAACGAAATAAATGTTGGGACTCAGAATCTCTCGCGAAATCTAATACTTTACCACTTTTATTTCGAAAAAGCTAAAACTAACTTTTTGACATCCATAATCCTAAGAAAATGTAACATCCCTCGATTTGGTAAAAGCTATATATGAGAAACAAAGCATGATGTGGTGGATGTAGCTAAGCTGGAAAGTTGGGTGTTCTACCTTCGGTGGTGCTGCCACTATCCTCTCTCTACTTCATGCTCTACGTGAGGGTCAAAGCCACATCCTTCATTGTATAAAGAGCGTATTCCAAAGGTATTGGGATATCAAGGAGTTCAATTTTTATTCATTATTCACTCAACATTTGAGTCACCAAATCAATGTCTCTACAAGATTCCATCGCCCCTTCGTTGTCCTAAAGCCTTGCAAACCCCACAAGACAAATCTGTATGTTGTGCGGCTTGAGGCATGTTTTGAGTTAAAGAGTGCGTTTCATTCCCCCTTGCTATTTCTAGGAGACGAAAACATGTTATGGGTGAGAAGAACATGTGATAAATGCTTGGTTTACAAAGGAAAATGCTCGTTTTTATTTGGATTTTTATACAAAAAACCATGGGGAGAATGAGATTTAGCAGGAAAAGGCTCGTGATTTCAGCAGGGGATAGTTGTGAACACCTAGGCTACTTTCGCTAGTAAATTATAACCTCATGGTTAAAAAAATTTCGCGAAATTTGAAAAACAAATATTGTGTTAATTCCAATGATATCGGAATAATTGGGTCAAAATCAATTTCATACGCATAGCTTGCGACCTCCTTGGGTCAGGCCCCAATGGATTTTGATGATGCTCTACAGTGGCCTCTCCTCTCTTCGGGTACTTTCTCTGTGAAATCTTTCTATACCTTTTTATCTTCAGGGGGCCAAAAATCCATGTTTTTCAACACGATTTGGAAATCCAGGATACCCTTAAAGGTAAAAATTCATCTTTGGATTATTTCAAAAAAGAAGCTCAACACAAAAGACAATCTAATCAAAAAAGGTTGGGTAGGCGACCCTCTTTGCTCTCTTTGTCTTGAGGAAAATGAATCCCATGAACATATCTTCATCCATTGCCCTTTTGCTAGAGAGGTTTGGAAGTTTCTTCTCCCACTCTTTCCAGATAACAGTTGGCCTCAAACCTTGGAAGATCTGCTGTTGCTTAACAATGTCCCGAATATTAGCTCAGACATTAAAGCTATATGGAAGATACTAATGCCATGTTTCTGCTGGTGGATCTGGTTTTGCAGAAATTCTCTCATTTTCAAGGATATTCAGCCCATTCCGTTGCTCACAGCCTCTAATATAGCGAGGTTTTCCATTTTGTGGACAGGTACTGTAGATGATAGGACGGCGAGGAGGCTTCGACGGGCAACTCTCAACCTTGGCCTACAGGAGCTAGCAAAGAAGAATCCCTCTTCAGGGGCCGGAGAAAACGGTGCCAGCATCTAAGCACTTTTGCCCCATGACTCTTTACGAAGTTGCTGCTTTTGCTTAGGGAAGAAGTTTCTTGGTTTTGCTTTTGCCCAGTGAAGAAGTTTTCTTTTGTTTTGGTTAGAATTAGAAGTATCAAGCTTTGTCTAATCTCTTGGACATTAATGTGGTTGTTAAACTGGTATTATGTCAGAAGTGTTCACATCTAGATAGAAGTGTGGGTTTGCGGGTTAAGTGTGGTAGGTGACGACATTGGTCCGCTCCTTACCCACTTCTCCTACAATACTCTCAACCATCTAGAAAAGTTGTAATCTCATTGTAGATACCTTTCGCTATTAATTAAATGAACAGGGCTCTATACCCTGTTTCTCAGGTTCAAAAAAAAAAAAAAAAAACGTGTGAAATGAATTACAAAGGGTGTTTTTATATGTAATCTACCTTAGTACTGAGGTACTTTTGTAAGTTTCCTGAATACTAGACAACGTGTGGGAAATTACTTGATTAAATAGATAAGTAGGGAGTAAATAGCAGATTACCCGTACCCCACCACCATTAAAAAAAAAGTTTTACTTATAGTAATACTTCTATCTTAACTGTTTTAGTAGCACTAAACATTTTTAAATTGATATTTAATTATGTTAAATGCTAAGATAGTTGTCGGTCGGTAAGTGCTAGCATATAGATGAGGGGTGCTGTATGCAACTTGCCCATAAATAAATAGAAGTAATCATGTTAAGCCAAAATTGATAAAATTTGGATATAATCGAGTTATAAATGCCAATAAATAAGGAGCGATTAGTGAAATTGGCATGAAGCGTACCAATTTTCACTAAACGTGCAAT
Organism: Asparagus kiusianus; assembly: GCA_022839385.1. Classification (NCBI taxonomy): domain Eukaryota; kingdom Viridiplantae; phylum Streptophyta; class Magnoliopsida; order Asparagales; family Asparagaceae; genus Asparagus; species Asparagus kiusianus. The sequence continues at coordinate 243,601 of BQKN01000949.1, forward strand.
AAAAAAATATCAACTTTTTTTTGAATGAAAATAGGGATTTCCCTATCAATATATAAACTGAAACCCAATATTGGGAGAGTACACAAAAAAGATATCTACAACTGATTAAGGCGACTGCTCCGAGGTGGAGAAAAAGGCCAAATCAGTAGTAGATGTCTTGATGAGAGATTACAAAAACCAACCAGAATTCTACAGAGTTTAGCACTCTAAAACAAAAGAGACTAGGAGGCTATCTTCAGCCCAAAATAGAAACCGCAATGATCCAGGGGGAAGAACAGGAACCAGCTTGAAGATATACGGCTCATGGCATCGAGTTGTTGGCCTCACTCGATTCTAGGATATCTGAAAGACCTACATCTTGAATGAGCTTCTTAATCTTGAGCGATTTCTTGGAGTTGGAGGCCCCTGCCCAAAGGAGAATGAAGTTAACAGACTTCTGAATTATGCTATGAGGAGAAGAAGAGATGTTGGAGAAGATGAAGTTGTTGCGCTCATGCCACAGGACCCAACTGATGGTAGGGAAGCAGACACCCCATAAGATGCGGATAGAGGCATGGACGGAAGGGTCTGAGCAAATATCAACTTTTAGATCATTGAACTTCGTTAGTGCCCTGTTCTAAGAGTGATATCAATTGAGTGCGCATTTATTGTCACGTACTAGGATCCATATGGTACTTTACCCATGAAACTATAAAAGAGACAGAAAAATAAATAAATATCGTTTATTTATTATTATTATTTTATTTATTTTTGTATGGATTGTTGGGATTATGTCGTTTATTCTATGTATAACTTTATGAGAATTAGATGATATGATTAGAGATCTATCATGATTAGGAGATTGCGTGTCATCGTGATTAGAGTTTGAATCCTATTTTAATTAGGAAGGTATGCTAGAAATAGGGTTTTGATTTCCCTATATATATATTCTTCTATTGTTGGAGGAAAAACCAAACAGATTAGAGACAACCAATATTCTTATAATCTAGGGTTAGCAGAGGACGTAACTTGATTCAATAATATTGTGCGAGAGACGAGGATTTCGTAGTCTTTGTCCGTGCAAAAGATTACATCATTGGGAGAGGGTTTCGCAGTCTTTGTCCGTTCAAAAGATTATAATTTAAATGTGATAGTGGATTGATTTTGATCCCGTAATTTTTCCTTGTTGAGGGTTTTTGTGATATCTAAAATCTCATGCGTTTGGTGGTTCTATCTGATGCGTTTGGTGGTTTTCGGGGTTTTTGTGATATCTAAAATCTCAACAAGTAGTATCAGAGCGATGATGATGGATTCGGAAGCGAGTTCTCCAGATAGAAGATGACGTCGTGCAAGATTGAAGATCGGCGTTACAAGAATCAAGATGAAGAAAAAAGGAAGGAAGAATCAAGATGAAGAAAAAAAGGAAGGAACGGACATTACTGACAGGAGGATTTAACGACGACTAATTGTCCGGAGGAGAGCGCCCGAGGGATGCGGTGTCCAATGACGAAGTCTGCAGGTGACTGCAGCAGTGAATCGCAGTGTCGAGGAGGTGCAACCGTTCACCGACAAAGGGCTTGCGTGGAGACGAATTGGCAGTGAGAGGAGCAAGGGGGCACGACCGAGTGACACACAGGGAGATGGAGATGGTGGCATTGGACTTAAAGACGATGAATGCTCATATTCAGTCCAAGCTAAGTGATAGAGGAGATGGAGGCATCTGACTCGTAGTGTGGAGTAGGAGAGGTGCACCAATATGATTCGAGACGAGTGATGCAAGTGGAGTACGAGGGTAGCAAGTGGGGTGAAGGCTACTGTCAAGTTCACTTTGGGAGGAGAAGCATGGTTGATTTACTTCTAATGTCAGAGGTGATGAAGATCTCTTGGTGTACACAAGAGAGGTGAAGGCGCCACGGCGAAGCAAATGATAGTGAGGGTCACGGGACGTCCCAATTGGAGTGCATGTGCTTCGATTTAAAGTGCGAAAGGAATAGATGACTCTAGTAGGAAAGATAAAATTTCAAGACATCGATGATATATCTTCAAGGGAGTTTGTGAATTAAATCCAATATAGAGATTGTTGGGATTATGTCTTTGTTTCTCTGTATAACTTCATGAGAATTAGATAATGTTAGAGATCTATCATGATTAGAAGATCGGGTCTCATCATGATTAGGAATCTGAATCCTATTCTAATTAGGAATGTGGGCTAGAGATAGGGTTTTGATTTTCCTGTATATATTCTTCTATTATTGGAGGAAAAACCAAGCAGGTGAGAGAGAGAGAGAGAGAGAGAGAGAGAGAGAGAGAGAGAGAGAGAGCCAATATTCTTATAATCTAGAGTTAGCAGAGGACGTAACATGATTCAAGAATATTATGCGAGAGACGAGAGTTTCGTAGTCTTTGTCCGTGCAAAAGATTACATCATTAGGAGAGGGTTTCGCAGTCATTGTCAGTTCAAAAGATTGTAAGAAGTGGGTTTTGGAGAAAATATGAGAGTTGATTATGTATGTTTGTGAGACGATAGTTGAGCGGTTCCTCTTGTAGCTCTCCCTGATACATAGTGAATTTTTCGTATTGTTGCCCGTGGACGTAGGTTGAAGTTGGTCGACTGAACCACGTAAATCTCGATGTTCTTTTTTCTTTATTGTGATTGTTTTCTATCTTATTGATTGTGAGTTGACTTCCGAATTACGGAGATCGTAGTAGGCGGTGAGGCTACAATCCCCAACATGGATGAGTGGTACTTTCTATTTGATTGCTTTCTTGGGTTATGTTAGTTGAAGCTCTCTTTTGAGACGATTGAACCTCTAATTTCTCTTCGTTTCAGTTGAAGACAATACAATGGAAGAAGATTAAGATTTTGGACATTAAGTTTATATGGAAAGGTTGATCAAGATCTAATAATAGAGTTCATTCTGTTATTTCTCGGGTTTTAGACAAAAGCATCTTTATAGAGACGGCCACTTTAAATCTCGTTATAGCTGTCAATGGCTGTTTAAATAGGAGCAACCTTTTGCGTTTCTCATTAGATCATTAGGTAAAAAAGTAGTGCTTTTGCTTTCAAACATGAAAATAAAACTTAGATTAATCCTAGATCTAAGAGCCATTATATGAGGCAGTACTCCAACGCATGGTACCAAATTTTATGCTTGGACAAATATGAGTTCCGACATGTTTAGATGGTAGAAATATCAAATTAAAGACGCATTGCGTTCAAATTGAAACTTTGTTTGCATAGTATAAAAACATTTTTTTATTAAACTTATTCATCAAATGAACGGATGAGCTATCTAGCTAGATATTTTTTCCACTTGTATAAATCTCTTGAGAACTAACTGAATTTTTATAGTAAAGTTTTGAAGTGCTTAGATGATGATGGAATATTTGCAATGGGAATTTAGATGTTGGTCCCTGAAATATTTGAAATTGCCTATAAGGCCCTCATGTCCTACATGATCTTGCAATGCAATCCCTCGATGACCAAAATACCCCTCAAATCATGTTTACCCTTATAACTCAATTTTGTTTAAAAAAAATTTGGAAGTTTCACAAAACCGCCCAAAACTCTAGGGTATTTTCCACAGCACCATCTTGAACTTTGATTTTCCCACTTTTAGTTCTTTTTTCGCAAAATCCAAAAAAAACTCAAATAACCCCCAACATTTTCAGCTTTTTCCACAAAATTTCTCAAAAAGCAAAGCAAAGAGAAGCAGATGAGCTCCAGATAAAACAAAAATAATATTGTATAACTAATAAATTCCTCCAATTGCAAGAATTTTTTTTTCTTCTGGGATTTTGTGAAATAGGTTAAAAGTTTTCCGGGTCAATTGAGACTCTTTGGAATTTTAGGGTACTGTGGAAAAAGCTTTGGGGGTTAAGTGGAAAAAGCAAAGTTTTGAAGGTACTATGAAATTGCCCAGAAGTTTTGGGGGTGTAGTAAAACGTATTTTAAAAAACATTAGGTGAGGGTCATTTCGATCACTAATGGATCAAATTGTGAGATCCCATAGGATTTGAGAGGCTTATGAGTAATTTCAAAATTTTGAGGGACTAATACTAAATAACAATATAAGCACCATGCTGTTCTTGAGTCGTGTCTAACCTATGCATGGATTAAATTGTTTGAATCTTTTGACGTTTTAATGAAAGGAGTCGACTGTAATGACGTGAACGTTCGACTTAAATGAGCTGATATTGATATTGAATGAATAATATTCTACTCTAAATCATTCCTTACATAACAACCCAGTCCATTATTAATAGTGTAAAAATGCTTTAAATATATGTAAGTTCCATCTGACAAGTAACATCTTTTTGGAAATAATCTCTCTAAAGTTGGGTTTAAGTTATTCCAAACTACAACTAGTATACATTTAGTTTGGTCTTTGGCAAAATTCAATCGCAATTAATGAATTCTCAGAAACCTCATTTTTGGGCACAAATATGAAAATTGAAAACAGAAATTTGGTCAACCCCAAATGGTCAACGAGCGCTAAAAAAAGAAAAAAAAAGAAGAGAGAGAGAGAGCCTATATTATTCCCTTAGATCTTCATGTTTTGACTTAGTCCTCCAAACCTTGATGTTTGAAACTAGTTCCCCAAGTTCTCAATGGTTTTCAAGTTAGTTCGGCAAATCTTCATATTTTGAACTTAATCCCTTGAATATTTTTAAATTTTTAGGAGGTGCTTGAAAATTTTGAGGGGCTAAAAGTTAAAACACTAAAACAACCTGGTGGCTAATTTCAAATATAAATATTTTGTTAAGAATTAATCAAGCCCAACCTAGAGTTAATGGGCCTTAAACGGGGGCTAGGAACTACTTTTAACGCAAAAGTTATAGTTTCTAAGTATTAGCTGCTACTCGCATTATAAAAAAAGTATTGGCTTGAAATTATTACTTTTTCTTGTCATATCCAGTGCAGGACTATACTCACACGATCTCAATATCTCACAATTTATTTGTAAGTATAGTTCAATCTTTTTTGAGATTCAAACTTTGGTCTGAACTATCCGCCATACATTCGGTACATGGATATCTAACATTTGTAGGATTTTCCACCACTTCACTTGTGGTTAACTAGACCACCACCAACCTTAGCTACGATACCATTTGATAGGAAGGAATTAGACCCAACCTGGAGTCAAACGAATGCTGGAAATCAATTTTAACTAAAACACTATAGTTTCCATGTATCGGCCTCAACTCATATTTTAAACATATCAATTTTTTCTTACTCTATCCGATGTCTTAATAATCTCAACAAATTTAGAGGACTAATTGTAAACACTCCAGATTTTGCAGACCAATTCAAAAAATCAAGATCTGGAGAACTAATTTCAAAATATGTACTCTAAAAACCCTCATTTCAGTCATTTGACAAACAAAACTTTGTTTCCAAACTAAGGCTGACCACAAGAAACTATGGAAACCTCTGAATTTTGAAAATTAGAGATGATTCTTCTAAATTTTGGAGAGTTTCAAAAACTACTCTCTACTTTAGAGAAAATCTACAAATTGAAATACCATTTTTCTTGAAACAATCATATCTTTCAGAAAAGCTATAAAAAGGATTCCCATAAAAAATTGTTCTCATCCACCACTATTCTCTATTCCCCCTCAAATCCGAGCAAAATTTTGTCTCCAAGTCTGGATAAAACTTTTCGTAAACACAAAATGTTTTTAATTTTTCTGAAACTTTGAAAAGTTTTAGAGGTGATTTCTCTTATTTTCAAAGTTCGGTAGTACTAGGTGCAACTCACCTTTAAGTTCAGGGTGTTTTGTAAACTTTATCCCAAATAACATCCCATATCGTAACCGTCCACAATATTACAAACAACAGCAACAAAAAAAGAAATTAGGCCAAAATCAACACAAAAAAAAGCAAACTAAAAGACAAACATAAAGATGAAATAAATATACTAATAAAAAACCAGTGGAGTAAAAGCCTCATCATTTCCCTTTTGAGCGAGGCTAAAAAACAAACACCTCTAAATACAGCCCTATGCATTTCCCTTGCCTGTCAGTTTCTTCTCTGCATTAAAAAATAAAAAAATAAAAACTTAAAAAATATTTTATCTGTCTCTTGTTGCCCCCCACCCCTCCCCTCTCAGAGCATAAAAGGGCATACGATGATGGAGATGGGGATGAAGAAGCCCATCTCGTCTCTTGCCCTCTTCTATCTCTCTGAAGTTGAGATTTGATGAAAAATGGACCTTTGAGGTTCGCATCCGGGTTGAAATCTGGAGATTTTGATCGAAATTGGAGAGACCCATGGCTTGATTTCTTCGTTTTATTGGCTAATATTGACGGGTTTGTGAAAAATCTCAGATTTTGGTGGCTTTTGCTTTGTGTTATTGGCTAATATTGAGGTATTTAAACAAACCCGTCAAAACTTTTCCATGTTTTTTGATGTGGGTTTCTTAGTTTAGCCCCCTCTTGTGCTTGATCTGATGATATCCATGCAACCTTTTGAACATGGTTAATAGAATGTGCTGGTTTTGATAATTGATTACATGTAGGGGATAATCTCTTCTGAATCTAGGGTTTTGTTATTAGTTGATGGATGATTTCCTTTTCCCTGGATTATTTGTTAAATATGTCCTGCAAATGATTAAACCCATGGAATGAAAACCTTAATTTTATTTGTGGTTCATCCATCCTGGAAATGGGGCATCATACTTTACTTTATTCACATGATATATGGTGGTAAAGTCCGTTCTGGTGAATATTTGTGTTACTTAATTCATATGTCAATGTATTGGCTGTGAACATCATCTTTGTCTCTTGTTGTTTGATCAGCGTGCATGCTTAAGGTGTTTATAATTCTTAGCTAGAGTTTATATCCTAGCGATTGGTTTTTAGTTTTATTTTTCTTCTACCATTTTTTTGTTGTATGTTTATTTACATTTATAGATCTGATACCCTCATCATGTCAGGTTCTTGCTAGTACTTTTGTTGAATTTTCTGTATGGAGGGTGAAGCATCATGGGACCTTTATCCTCTCAGCCATTTCAGAGTCGAGTTAACTAGTTACCGAGCAATTTCTGAGCACAACGACACTTGTGAAGAGGGCACAATTTCCATAGATAACATACTCCCCGATGATATATTAGAGAGAATCCTCTCTTTTTTGCCCATTGCTAGTATATTCAGAGCCTCGTCCGTGTGCAAAAGATGGTATGATATCGTTAATTCAAGAAGGTTCCTATGGGCCGTCAAGCTCCCCCAAAAGCCATGGTACTTTATGTTCACATGTAATGATTCTGCTTCGGGTTATGCATATGACCCTGTTCTTCGCAAATGGTATAATTTCGAACTCCCTTGCATTGAGCATAGCAATTGGTTTATCTCTTCTTCTAGTGGACTGGTTTGTGTTATGGATAATGATAGTAGAAGTCACATTTTTGTTTGTAATCCAATCACAAGAGATTGGAAGAGGCTTGTTGAACCTCCGGGAGTCCAATACCCTGATTATAGTGCTCTTGCCATTTCTGTGGATAGAGAGAATCATACCTATAACGTTGCTATGGCAAAATCTAAGCAAGTTCCTGGTGATTATCTAAGATGGGAGTTATCTATTCTCATATATGAATCTGAGACTCAATTGTGGGTGACTTCCATTAAAGAGGTTTTAATGGGATGGAGGGGAGGTGATGAGTGTGTTATATGCAATGGAGTGGTTTACTGTTTAATTCACTCCACGGGCATTTTGGGAAATTCCGACCTCCGCCATGGACTCATTGTTTACAATCTTACAACAAGATTCCCTCACAATTCAATTTTGCAAACTTTGATTCCGGCCCCTTGTCCTCTTACTTGTGGCCGGTTAATGAACTTGAAAGATAAAGTGGTGATGGTTGGTGGTATTGCAAAGTATGATAGGCCGGATATTATCAAGGGAATTGGTATTTGGGAGCTTCATAAAAAAGAATGGAGAGAAATTGCTCGAATGCCTCATAAATTTTTTCAAGGATTTGGAGAACTTGATGATGTTTTTGCAAGCAGTGGTTTTGATGGTCTCGTCTATATTCAGAGTTATGGATCTACTGCTTTGCTTGTGTTTGATATGAATCAGAAGCAGTGGAAATGGTCTACAAAGTGTCCTGTGACAAAGAGGTTTCCTCTTCAGCTTTTCTCTGGTTTTTGCTTTGAACCGAGGCTTGAAGTTACTGCTTGATTTCATTGTTCTCTGTGTTGCGATTCTCTTTTGCGGAGGAAGGTTTTTATGGATTTGTAGAAGGGTATAGAAGTTTGATATTTTTATATAATTATTGATGAAAGTGTTGGTGATCAAAATATTTATCTTTTTTGTTTTTGTTCTTTGCTACCTTCTTCATGAAGCTTAAGCTTGTGACATGTTTAAGCAGAGTTGATTAATAGAAAGTTAAATTTCTGCTTCATATTTTGGATATTACTTTTGTTAAAAGGTTTTATTTATTTTATCCTGCTATATCTTATTTTAGTTACTAGTTATTTCTTTTATCCTGAATGATAATTTGTGTTCTGTAATTGGTATTCTAGCCTTTGCATATGTGCAATCCCTTAATAGGTCTTTGTAGTACTTAGAAATTGTGACTTTTTCCTTTGCTTTGATGATCTCTCTCTTTTGAGGACAGAATTATTTCGGAGTTTCTGCTAATTTTCTGCTAGCCCCCATCGCTTGTCTTTTGTCGATCCTACCCTCAGTATTTGTGGGCTTTTTTTTGTTGTTGTTGTTGATTATTTATATACATGGAGCTCGCCACCCACTATTTAGAAATGGAGGGTCATCGAATTGAAGAATATTTTTGCTTCATTTCTATTAGCCTTCTTTTTGGGTGACTTTCAATTATCCCATATCTCATAATAATATACCTGGCCAGATCTTAATCCGAATATTTTTAAGTTCCAGTGTTTTGCGTTTGTCATGTTTTCTCTGTTTCCTTGTTTTCTCGAATTACTTTGGACTCCTGAGCTACTGATGTTGCTACATGTGCCCTTCATACTCTCCTTAAAATTTTCTCTATTATTATTCTTATTTGATTATCTTTTGAATATTTCTATCTCCTTGCTTGCTACCATGTTCAGTTCTTGTTTGATTATCTTTTGGATATTTGTATCTCCTTGCTTACTACCATGTTCAGTTCAATAGTGTGATTATCACTTAGTAATTTTCTAAGCATCATCCAAGATGTTCATTAGTCACAAATCCATAACATAGCTTCCCCATTGGCCAATCCTGATCTGCTCATCTCCTTCTAATTAATTCGGACTGTCAATTTGTTTCATAGTCTTTGTATGATGTCATTTGAATTTATCTCCATTTTTTTTTTCAAATTTCTTCGAGGTCATCGAATCCACTTTAGACTTGCTCCATTGGCTCGCGATGGTTCTCACGTGGTGGTTGACTTGTAAATTGACGTATCATCTCAGCAATGATGCGCTTGGTGTGTTCTTTTCAATTGTTTCCGTTGGCTTGTGTAGTTTCAACTTTGGTGTATGCTTGTCCATTTGTTGATGCGCCCTATTTCTTGGTTTCCTCTTGTTAAGCACGTTGTTGCATCCGCTTATCATCTTCCTTCGCTACGTAAATTTTTATTCTCATCAATTATAAAATAGCTTTGCATGCGCTCCCCTGCGAAGCATGCATTCATACTATTTCTCCTGATCGACGAAAGCTCGTTTTAGAGCATATGCTGATTGAAGCTGTGAGAAAACTTCCTTTCAACCTTTCAGCATAAGCTAAGGTTTTGTCATCAGGAACTTCTTGGTTTGCTTTTCAACATGTGATTGTATTCAGGTGCGCAGGTTTTTGTTGAATCCAAACAGAAAGGATTCCCTTCCCTGTATTCTTACCTTTCGTGCGAGGGTTTTTCCTACTAAAACGAGACATGTTTTTATCAGATACTTAACCTATACGGTATTTGAAATTACTCGGTGTTCTTATCTTATCGGGTATCTTTGTAAGATTCTGACATGTATCCAGTCGTAAAGGTTATTTATACATTATTTATTTTGTGTGTTTACAAATTATTATGCTCCGAATGTATTTGTAACTTCACGATGATCTTGTTGTTGAATCATGGTTGAACCCATGGCGAACTGTTGAACTATTATTGACCGGTATCCATGGTGAAATTTTGGCAGATATTTCCTCTGATTGAAATTCGCCGATGTATCTGAGGTTAAAAGAGTAAAAAAAAAACCGACAAAACCGATGTATCTGAGGGTAAAAGAGTAAAAAACCCGACAAAACCGACGGCAAGAGAGTAAAAATTTTAATCCAGGGTTAAAAAAAAAAGTTTTAATCAATGTGCTCCACCAACAATTAAACAACAGGAGCCGTGAGTTCGTTAGGAAAAATTACAGATGGTCTACGTGCTTAACCCTAAGGCTAGTTACAATGGGGTTGTTGAATGATGAATTAAATAGTTGAATATGTGTAATGGGGGTGTTGAATGGGGTGTTGAAAATGAGGTGGATTAAATAGAGTTGGAAGAATTCAACATGTTGAAAGAGGAGGGAGTGGAGCCCACGCTGGACACGTGGCGGGCGCTGGACACATATGGGCAAAATTCGGAATGTTTGGTGATTAACGAATATGAAATAAAAGTGGTGGGGGTAGGGTGTTGAATTTTATTATTAAACAAAACCATTGTAGAGTGTAAAAGTTGAGTGGGTGTTGAATTATTAGGTGGAAGAGAGAGAAGATGATGTGGAGTGTTAAAAAGTAAAAAGTAGGGGGTTGAAAAACAAAACCATTGTTGATAGTCTAATAAAAAGCAAGCTACTCGTTGTTGAGGAGTTGAGTCAGCTTCTGCCAACTGGGGAGGCTGTATGTATCCATTATTGCAGGCTCCATCAACTGAGAGGGAGATAAAGACGGCGACGGGATTATTGTCTGGGCTATTATTAGCAGCTAAACCCATTTTTTTGTTTTGTGATTAAGAAATGGAAAGGGAAGGATCTTGAGCTTGCAATAAAAACCAACGAAGAATTAGATTCCTTGTTAGCAGCACATAAAGCCACAGAAGACAGTGACGTACGGTTCAAGTATGGACAATTTTAGGAACAGTAGTTTTTGAGCATGGTGGGGCCCGTTGTCAGGGCCTGTGATGGGCTGATCCAGATAAGTGGCAGCTGTTGTTGGATGAGATATAAATTGTCTCTAGCGTCATTGTTTAGGGGATGAGAGAGGGGGGTGTATGGGGCTTTGAGCTGCGTTCAGGCCTTCTTTCGTTGCAGTATGCTGTCACTTTCCTCTTGGGGTAATAAAAACAAGAAATTTGCTCTGTTTTGGTGCGTGCTGGGATTTGTACAGTATGTACAATGTGTATGATGTTGGTAAAGTGACAGCAAGTGATCATTATTATTATTATGGTAGCAAGTGATAAAACTCGTTTGCTTTGTCTTTTGTTTTTAAATGCCCATTGGGCCGTTGCACTCCTTGCTTGTTTGATTAGTGCTTACCCCATTGCCCATTGGGCTGTATGGCTGGTTAGTAGTTACCCAAGGGTTGACTTCTATTCATCTTTTATATTAACTTTTCATTGTACATTTGATCATGAGAGAGGCTACTAATTTTTAATTACAATCCTCTAGCTGCATGGTGGATTCATTTCACATTTTATCACTTATATTTTCCCTATGTATTGTCCAATTTTATAACTTTTCTTAATAATAAAGAAATCTTTGTTAGTTGTTAAGCTTGTGTAGCACTGCTTATCTAAATATGCTTGAAAGTGCATATCTAGAAGGACTTCAATCCAGAAGAACTTGGCAGCTCCTTAAAATCTTTCCTCACATTTAGTTTTTTATTTTATTTTTCTCTTTTCATCTCACTCTTATCTTATCATCTTTTCCTCTAATAACCTTCTATCAAGTCCCATGTCTCACTCTACCTTCCCTCGTATCCAACCAAACCTTAAGGGGTTGTTTGGTTGCTTTCCTCCATTTTCCAAGTCCAACATTCCTTCACTTTTTGGTGTTTTCTTTACTCTCATGGAAATATATTTCTTGTGTTCATTTTGTAAAAAATATAGAGAATAATTGCTTTCCACCACTTTCATTTGTTTGGTTCAACTTGAAAAGAAAAGAAAGTAGTTGATGTATGGGTAGATTCCCTCATTTTCTAGTGTTTGCTTCAAACTACAAAAATGAAGAAAATTTAATTGCGGTCACCATGATGTGATTACCACCCATATAAGACAAAATCATTGGCAACAAAAAATGAGGGGTGAACTTGCTTTCCATCACACAAAAATGTGAATATTTGAAGGGAAAATTTTAAATCATTTAACAACGTGAGGGGGTAATTTGATGCATATATTTAAAGATTTGAGGTAGTAATTTGCAAAAAAAAACTTTAAAGACTTAGGGGACTCAAAATTAACTTTGAAGACATAACATGAGCCCTGAATTCTATAGGGAAAGGTTCAATTATGCTCAGTTTTGGTCTATGTCGTCAAAAAAAGACCATCATCATAATTATCATCATAATTGTGCCTATAAACATGAAAATTGTGAACGAAAGAAAACTCAAAGAGCTCAACAACTCGGAATTAGCACCCATGAACCAAACACCGTCCATCCGATTGAGCTCAACCTGAGCATATACCAATCAACATAAGCACTCATGAGCTGAACATAGTTGCCTTCAATCTGATTGAGCTCAAAATGATCTTATAATCATGTAAAAACCTAACAAAAGAGAACTCAAAAACTAAATGACTCAAAAAACCAAATGGCATAACTCAATCTAATAATATGCTCAACTGAGCAAGTACGTATGATTGAGCTCAACCTGTGCATATAATCATGATGACACCGAACAAAAGAGATCTCAACATGAACCATCAACATGAAAAATAAAATCAAATTTGAGAGTTGAGAACTGAATATAAACTACATAAAAATGTGCACAGAGTGTCATACATAAACCATCATTGTGCTTATTGATGACTATTTCAAATACTCTATAAAAGCATCAAAAAGTGCAAACCAATGTTGAAACCAAGGCTGAAACCAAGGCTGAGACCAAAACTAAAACCAAACCAAGCCTCAACTATCCAAGACTGAAAAAATTGCTCAGAAAAGATCGTTTTCTTCATTATTTGCCCCGACACTAAATTTATAATAGCAATGTTGGCTGCAATTATCATAATGACCCTACATAATAAGCATTGTCATCATGGAATTGCCTCGCCAATATATTGCTCCTATAAACTTTGGCTGCATATCTTAAGAATGGACCATCACCATAGCATAAAAATATGATAACATCTGCCTTATTTTTAGAGTCAATCGAGACTTAACTAGTGTGTCGTTGAAATGGTGCTTATTCAAATTCTTAGCTATCGTCTAAATATATTAATAATCTGATTTGTGTTTTGAACGTGTGACACATCAGTTTTCTTTTAATTGATTACTTGATTTGTGAGATTCTGGATATGAACTCAGTAATATGTACTACTCAGTGAGCAACACTAAAGAGTTGCATAGATTTATAAATTAGGAATTCAAGTATACATATTGATGTAATAGCAGATATATCTAATGTAATGTGTGATTTGATGGGCATCACTGAGATGATGACATCTTTGTAGGACAAATTTTCAAAACCATCCATTTTTAAAATTTATTTATAAAAAACGACCTCTTTCAACCTTAATTGCAAAAACCGACCCAGTTGGTTGAAACTGGGTCGGTTTTTGAAAAAAAATTCAAACTTCACGGGAGTTGAACTCCCGTGAAGTTTTGTTATGAGAAAAAACTTCACGGGAGTTCAATTCCCGTGAAGTTTGGAATTTTTTTTCAAAAACAGACCAACTGGGTCTGTTTTTGCAATTAAAGTTGAAAAGAGTTTTTTTTTTTGGGAATAAATTTCAAAACCGGATGGTTTTAAAAAAATGTCCCATCTTTGTAGCATTCGAAACCAATTAAATAACATAACAAGTTAAAATCACCCCTCACCTCTGAGCCTTTGAGAGAGCAGACCCATGGCGACACCAACAAGCTCCTCCCCAACCCATTCCTCTCCTCCGCCCTCAAACCCTCACCGACTACATCGAAACCCTCATCCTCAAAACCCAATATCCTGTCTGCAGCCTCCCCCTCCAACCTCTCCGTCGACTTCGGCGCGCAAGACCCTCCTCCCCGACGAGCACATCCCCATGCTCCGCCGCGCGCGAGGTCCTAGACTCCCTCCTCTGTCGCTGGGCCCAGTCCGCCGACGCCGAGCTCATCTCCAGCCTCGTCACCTCCCCGCGTCGTGCCGGGGCCCTTACGTGGTCGTGTGTGTGGGGGGGTTGGAATTGTGAGCGGAAACCTATTTCTTCTCGGGGTACGGGGAGAGAAGAGTCAGTTTTTCTCCTGGAATCCGCTTCAAAACCGCGGAAATGTTTTTCCAGAAAATGCTCATGGGGTCTTAGGCGGACATTTTCATGCAAAATGTAGGGTCTTAGGCGGATATTTTCACGCAAAATAGTATAATTGTTAAATTGGAATGATTTTTCGCTAGAGTGATATTTTAGTAGGATAAATAGGAACAATTTGTGAAGCGAAATATTTTGATAAAATAACATGAGATAAATTTTTATAATTATGAAATATATATGTATACATTTTGAAGATATAAATATTATTTATGTATTTTAAATTTACTATTATTGATTTATAATTGCTTACAATAATGTTCTTTACTAGTAAATAACTTTTGGTTAGACTATAAGATATTGACAATTATTATTATAATGATGATCTAATGATGGTGATAACCATAATAGAAAATAAGTAAAGAAAAATAAAGAAATATAAAAAATAATAAAATAATAAAATAAATATGAGTTCTAGTTTTTTACCACCTAGTTCCAAGTTAAAACTTGGAATAATTTGAGAGACTAGAACTATGAATTTTGTATAGAAAAATTAAAAAAAAGGGATAATTTTGTATCATTATCCCAATTCTGATTTTTTTAGAGTTCTACTTGACTAACACTGTAAAATTTTATTCTAGTTTTAGTTCTATGTGACTAACACCTTGTTGATAATAGTGTATTGTAGTGGGTTTTAGTCCCACATTGCTTGGGAGAACAAACCTCACACTCCTCTACTTGTATAAATATATGTGCACACTCAATATTCAATTCAAGGGAAATTTACCCAAGATTCTCTCTCTCTCTCTTACTTTAACATTGTATCAGAGCTAGGGCTATTTCCCTTCCAATAAAATTTTTAACGCTTCTACGTTCTTTTGCCAAATCTTGGCCTTATTGCTTTGCAGCCGTTTAATATTTTATTTTTCTTTTTTGGCGTTCATCTGCCAGATATTTTGGCCTTGTCGTTTTGCGGCCTCTTAACGCGTTTCGCGTTCTCGTTTAACCTTCGGGTTCTATTTTAAACCTTCGGGTTTCATTCTAACATTCGGGTTCTATTTTAACGGCATTGCCGTTTTAAGACCGTCTCTCGGTCTCAAATTAACGGTATCGTCGTTTCAAGCCGTCTCTCGGCCTCAAACGAACGACATTGTCGTTTCGCAGTCAGTAACGGCATCTCGATGTCTTAACGTCTCAACATTGCTGTTATGGCTCCTTCAGAGAAGATTCCTAAACCACATTTGCCCTTCAATGATCAAAGTGACTGGGCAGGGTGGTCCACCATTGTCACCAATGCCTTGCGTGGGGCTGATTTGCTTGATCATCTCACCAGTACGGGACCAATTCCACCGTCCATCAGCACTGTTGCTTCATCCAGTACTATTGCCTTTGGTAGTGGTGATGTCAAGCTTCAGACTGCTCGTGCTCTCTATGTCAAGGAGAGTTCAGAGTGGCAATTGCAGGAATTTCGTGTCATAGATTATCTCACTCGCTATGTTGGCTCTGGTCTTACTGTCGAGATTGGCTCGCTTCCCTCTGCTCGGGCCATGTGGACTCGTCTCACTGAGCGTTTCACTGAGTGCTCGGGTGCACGGAAGGCATATCTTCTGCAACGCATTGCACTACAACGCAAAGGTAATTCATCTCTGCAGTCTCATTTTGGACAAATGCAAGCTTTTTGGACAGAGTTACGCTCCATGCTTCCTGGACGTAATTCCACATATGAAGACTGGCTAGCCTGGTACGAACGACATGAGGTGCATCAACTGTTTCAGTCCCTTCCTGAATATTCAACTATGGCTGATCAACTACTTCACCAGTCTCAATTTCCGACTTTGGCCTCAGTTATGGGAGCTCTCACTGCTTATGAGACCCGGCAGCAGACAACATGACTTAATTTATCAACAGATACTCCTACCTCCTCACTCGAGACTGTTTTGTCTGTACCTGTCACTGCTCCTGTTATGAATCATACTTCTCCACAGGCTCCCTCTCCACAGGCTCGATCTAAGCTCTCTTGCAAATATTGCAAGAAGGAAGGACACCATATTGAGACATGCTTCAAGCTTCATCCTGAGTTACGTTCCTCAGGTATTGGTCGTGGTCGGCGACCCCCTCAGTCTCAACCCTCTTGTACACCAGGATTGTTGGGCAATGCTATACCTTCTACTACTTCAGACTCTACTATTCAAGCTATTGAAAGTCTTCGCCGTCAACTTGATGCTTTTCAACATATCACCTCTACATCCGCCGCACAACTCTCTGGTATGCATTTTGCTGGTTCTTCAGCTAATCCTTCAGTCTCTGGTATGAATGATCTCTGGATTTTTGACTCTGGTTGTTCCTTTCATATGACTTGTAATGCCTCACTTTTATCCTCTGTCTTTACTTCATCCTCCCTTCCTCGTATCTACACAGTTGCTAGACAACCATCGTCCATTACTCAGTAAGGCTCTATTACCCCACAAAATGATCCATCTGGTCGTCTAACACTTGGTCCCGTCTATGTGGCTCCACAATTGTGCTTGAATTTAATTTCTATTAGTTCATGGCGGGCCTGTTTGTCTCATTTTCTTCTGATACTTGTATTGTGCAGGATCCACAGACGGGCAAGACGGTTGGGGCGGGTCGTAGGAGGCACAAACTATACTTTTTGGAATATCTTCACCTTCCAGAGTCCATACGTCCACGTTCTCTTGTTGCTTCTCTTTGTTCGTCAAAACCCCCTACCTCGCTTCCTGCCAATTTATGGTATAGACGACTTGGTCATGTGTCTAATAAAAGGCTGGAGAGTCTTATTCAGTCTAGAGTACTTGGTCCTGTATCATCTAGTTCTAGTATCGAGTCATGTGCTGGTTGCAAATTGGCTAAATTCACTGATTTACCATTTAAAATGAGTACATCCGTATCCACTTCCTTATTTGATT
>BQKN01000949.1:262503-293784 GCA_022839385.1 Asparagus kiusianus
TATATATATATATATATATATATATATATATATATATATATATATATATATATATATAATCCTCTTGTTTTATTAACTACATATTCACCTTGTCATGCCATTTTTTTATATTGTGGGTGTACACTCTTATTTTTTATTATATTTTTTATTATTTGAAGTTAATGTTGGTCTCCCTTTGCATGCATAAAATTCAACTATAGTTATAATTTTAAAGTATAGTAATGACAATGGAAATTCATTTTATTATATTATACATTTGTTAACTACAACACAACGCTTTCTAGAAGAACAATTAATGCACAACTAAATTTACTCCAATTCTCTTTTAGAAACTTACCTTTTTATAATTAAAGGGAAAATTATAATTTCATTAAATGTAATTTTTCATAATTCATATATAATCATGTTATCATTTGTTATGAACAAAATAGTTTTGAAATTGATAAAATTCTGACATAGACCAATTTTGATATTTAATTAGCAAAACAGACCATTTTTTAGCAAAAATGGTGTATTTTGCTAATTAAAATTTTTTCCTGTTCTATTTGCTAATTAAGTTTTGAAAGTGATCTTTTTTAAAGATTTGTCCACTTTAAAATTTGGAGAAATTATGTCAATGGCCCAAAAATGAAAACTACATGCGACTTAGCCCTTTGTGTTTTTTTTCTGTATCGGCCCCAAAGACAATGGCTTTTGTGATTCAGCCCCTATTCACACCGCCCAAAGAAAAAAACCAAAAAAGTTTCAAGAATACCCCTCACTCTTCCCCTCTGTCACTCTCCCCTCTCTGTCTCTCTCTCAAGGAGATCACAACCATGGAGAGATTTCTCCTCTCCCTTCCTCTCTTAACTCAACCATCTCTCTAAATCCTCCTGCCCTACCTTCGTCGTCGGCGTCGTTGCTAACTTTGTTGCTCCTCCCTCCTCTCCTCCTCATCTCTCATCTCTCCTCTCTCCTAACCCTAACATTTATAGTTGCTCCTCTCTCTTCTCCTACTCTCTCCTAACTCTAATCCTAACCTTGACCTTTCTCCCCTCTCCCTCATCCTCCTCTTTCTATTTGACTCCACCATTTCTCTCTCCCGCCTCCCCCTTCGGCATTACCAATCTCAAACGCATCCTCCAACCTCGTCATCTCCCTCTTCCAATAACGACAAATAAGATCCCCTTCTCTGAGTTTGCCATCATTTTCTCCTCCATCTATCACCGTCTCTCCTCTTCTAAACTATCATGCATGGTGGCAAGACCATCATCTCCTTTGACAAACTCCCTTCCCCTTCCCTCGCTGTTGCCAACTCCGCTTCAAACCCACCTCCTCAAAACCATCTGCGACCTCCACTCCTCTCCTCTCCACCATTACTTTCAAATAAATCCCATAATTATATTATTTATGATTTTACTTCTTAGTGGTAGATTGGATCTTGCTAATTTATTTTTAATTAAAATGGATGAGCAAGACTTGGTTTATTGGAGTAGCATGTAAAAAGAGTGTATGATATGCAGCATTTTGGAGATTGCTTATAAAGTATTTGATGAACTGCCAAGGAGAGGTGTGATTTCTTGCATTATGATAGTAACATGTTATATGATTAGTCCTGAATTTTGACAAACATGTATTAACAATTACTTAGTATTAACTAGGAATAGAAAAAGTTTAACATAGTATTGAATATATTTAACAGATATAGAGTATATTCAATTGATACTGATTCGTCTTATATCCAAGCTGATACAGTTAGCATCCATGCTTTAGCACTGACAACCTGCTTTGATTCTTTACATCAACACTTGACATAGTCTTACTCTATTTCTCCCCTTCCTTTTAGTAGTAATTGGTGGCAATACCCCGATCTCATCTTTTGGTATGCTACAGTTCTCATAATTTAAAAGTTAACAATTCCTCAATTATATACTTAACATGGAACATGAAAAATTTAACATTCAATCAGTTATAGTTCGTATGTATTAGGTAAAATATAACATTTAATCTACTAAATTAACATTTAAAAGAAAAAAGTTAACGGCTACTCAACTATACTTAACATGGAATAAGTAAAAGTTAACAGTTAATCAGTCATAGTTCGCATGTATTAGGTAAAATGTTATAACTAATCAACTAAACTTAACATTTAAAAGAAAAAATTAACACTTACCCAACTATACTTAATATGGAATAGATAAACATTAACAGTTAATTAGTTATAGTTCACATGTATTAGGTAAAACTTAACAACTAGTCAATTAAACTTAATATTTAAAAAAGTTAACACTTACTTAACTATACTTAACATGGAATAAGCAAATGTTAGTAGTTAATTAGCTATAGTTCATGTGTGTTACATAAAACTTAACAATTAATAAACTAAATATTTATACATCCATTAATTCAAATGAACATTTTTGTATGTAGGATTTTATTTGTCAATTACTAACACATTATTTACAAACTACATATAATTTCCAAGCTAATAAAGTGGCATCTGTATAATAAAATTTAAAACAAAGACTTATCCTCTCAATAATATCTATTGTATCTTATGGACGACCAATGAAATAAAACAACAAAATTATAGCAATTTGAGCTGCTTCTTTTAATGAATTCAGACTTCAATAGCAGAGCTCCATGCAACAACATTCTTGTGCGGCATTTCAACAAATACCTTTATTGCATCTAACTTCCATCCCGACTTGAAGTGCCAAAACCCTAACCCAAGCCTTCAATTCCACCTCGGCCATTCTCCAGCACCCAAACCTCCAACTTTGCAAGCGGGCATCCGTAGTTCGCCCGAAATAGCAGCATAGCTTGGTCATTGACCGACACCATCTTCCTCAGCTCGGTACGCAAAACCTCATAATTGTGGTTCCTTCCCTACTGCCTACATTTCCACTATAGATCATAGATCTCCTTCCACTCCTTCCCCTTCTCTCTCACACAATCCTCGGTCTGAATCTAAACATCGAACTCTGGTGCCTTTACAAGCCCTTGCACCTAGGGTTTCTACACCTAGCGAGCAAAATCGGGATGTTCAGAGGAGGGAAAGGGGTTGGTGGTTAGGATTAGAATTAGGGTTTGGGAAAGGACTCAGAGGAGGTGGGAGAGAGAGAGGAGAGGATAGGATAGGGAAGGAGTAGGAGAAGAGGATGATGGAATGAGGATCAGGAGGCGAGGGTGGTAATGAGGGGGGGAGGGGTGATTATAGCAAGAGGAGAAGAAGGTGGGGTTGCTAGGGTTAGGGTTTTGGCACCTAGACTTTGGGATATGGAGGGAGGAGAAAGAAGAAGGGGACATTGTGATGGTGCTTTTGATTGAGTGGCAAGGGGTAAATATATAATTTATGGGGCCAATACACAAAGGAAAAAAACACAAGGGGTTGAGCTACATAAAGTTTTTATTTTTGAAGCATTGACACAATTTTTCCTTAAAAATTAGAAGTCCATTTTAACTATAGTTCAGGAAATAGTCATGGAAAAGGAAAATAACAATGTTAATGTTACGATTTACTGAGAGGAGGAACTAAATTATTACTGATTATCCAATATTATTACTGATTATCCAATAGGTGATAATTTTATAAAGTTAAATGGATTTTCTGATGTAAAACCCCGATAATTTGAATATTATGTGATAAATAATAATAAATATGTTATATAGTAATAAATAACATATTTAGACATTTGAGCATGCTAGGAATCGATATGAGATCGATTCAATATATATGTGTGGATATATGAGTGCAAATGCACAAAACATGCACGAAGAAGAAATCTGGAAAATAATGACCATATTTGAGTTTATATATTTTTCGTACTGATACAGTTAGAATCTAGGAAAACTCAAAAGAGCAAAGTTGTAGATCTTTTCAACAGGTTTCCAACAAATCTTAAATCACCTCATTCTGAGCTTGTATGAGAAAGTTATAGCTAAAATACTAAGCACAGATTTCAGTGTTTACAGTGTAGTCGACTACTAAGAGTAGTAGTCGACTATCGAGAGTTTCCTGGACATGCCAGGTTTGGTTTTTGGGTTGAATTCGGTTTGTTTCGAGCCCAATTGATAACCTAACTATATAAACATGTTTATAACCTAATTTCTGAGTAATTTCACGAAAGAACACAGCCATCATCTCCCCTAAACCCTAGATCTCGTTTTTGGCTTCCTCGAGGCGTTTCGATTTGTGAAATCGAGCAGAAGGAGAGATCACGAGCTGTTGCTGAAGAAGAAAGCTTGGAAGTGTGTCCAGGAGGATCAACACCACGTTTGAGGCAAGATCTCCTGCATCCAAACCTATCCCCATAGTTAAATAACTAGTTTAGAAGTTAAGTTTATGTTTTTGCTTGGTGAAGCTTAACCCCATGTGTTAAAATTGAGATTTTTGATATTAGATCTTTGAACCAATGTTAGGTCTACATATTTTACTTATTGTTTACTATAAAAACGTGATCATGATCTTTTGGTTTGGGTAGATCTTCGTTTGTATCTTGTTTTCCATGTTAAAATCATGCTTAAACCCTAGACTTGAGATAAAAAGAACTTGCATGCTAATCAAGTATGATTAAACCCTAGGTTTGGAATTTTATTGTTTTGTAAATGTGAATAAACGAATAATTAAAAGTTTTGAGTTGAATGTGCAAGCATGTTCCATGTTGACCAAATAGGAAATTAGGGTTTATGTCAATTTCTTGATAAATGAGAAGATTAAACCTACATTTGTTGAATTAAGGGTTTAAATAATTATGGAGATGATTTCTTTTGATTTGTAGTTACTAGATTTGCAATGTATTAAAGCATGATTTACACGTGACGATCAAGTGTTGTATATGCACGAATGTGTGCATGTTTCTGCTTAGTAGTCGACTACTAAGAGTAGTAGTCGACTACTAATGTCCAGTTTGGTTTTTACAGAAACTAAATTCTTACAGTGTAGTCGACTAATGTGCTTACTAGTCGACTACTAAGTTTAACACTGAAATTTTAGAGTCTGGATGGACTCAGTGTAGTCGACTACTAAGGTTAGTAGTCGACTACTAAGGCTTTTTCTTGAACTTTTATTGCATTGTTTTGAGATACGATCGCGGGGTTCGAGTCGTACGATAGTACACATATAGACATGAATATACATGGATAGTGTTATGACACACACGCATGTATCCCAAAGAGGGGATTTGACAAGTGTTAAGTGATTACACTTGAGTTGGAGTAGTTTAAACATATGTCGGATATCGTTAATGGGCCAGCTCAGCACTATATGAGATAATGCGTCGATATGCCAGATTTATACAGTTTATACATGGGATGGATATCGTTGATGGGTTCAGCTCAGTACTATGTAGGGTAGTGCACCGATATTCCATTTGTATAGGCCATTGAGTCGGGTTTGGATGCTTTGTCTAGCAGTTCGTCCGCACAAGGGTGCGATGAGGCTTGTGAGCCGTCTATTTGGATACCTATATGGTAGGCCGTCCCGCACTCATGTTACGTACTGAGATCATGATGAGACTAATGAGCCGTGTACATTGTTTTAGGATGCCCCTGTTAGTAGGGGCCACCATTCCTGTGTGAGACAGCCACCCAGCATGAAGCAAACCAGCACGAAGTGGGATGTGGGGGCTAGCATGAAGCAAACCACGAATTCAAGAAATCGTGTGAAGCGGTGAGTGGTCCAGCGGGTTTTTTCGAGTGACGTGTGTAGAGATCATGTGAAGACTTTTCTCGTGAACAACAGCGAAATTTTGCAGGCCCACCCGAAAGCAATTGATAGTTATATATTTGTGCTGTGTTCGGACTTAGGGTTTTGTGCAGAGAGAGGGAGGAAAGTCGGCTGAGAGAGAGAGGTGGCTGTCTCAGGTTTTGCGTAGAGGGGAAGAAGCGGCTGCAGCAGTGCAAAAGAACAGTGACTCCTTTATTTAGCAGCGTGCAAGGCTTTGGCAGGGTCTTGGGGTGTGTGCAATAGGAGAAATAGATGTTTTTTTGGCTGTTTTGAGAGAGCCCTTTTGTGAGAGATTGGAGAGTTAATTTGAGGGTTTAGTTTGTGAGATTGTAAACCTATTTGTATTCCCCCTCTAATAGTAGATCTCCCCCTCCTTGCCCCGTGGATGTAGGCAGTTTGCCGAACCACGTAAAATTGGTTTGTTTGTATTTGTGGCCATTGTAATAGTTTTTAGGATCCCTCGACACGCAGTCCTAGAGCTGACGAGAGGAAGAGCTAATATCCCACTTTGATAAGATATTAGGTTTTAGATTCTTGTTCCATTTGAGAAACAAGAATTCTTATCGATCTTTCTCTCTTATTGTGTACCAGAAACTCTGCCGAAATTTCCGCTGCGCACAACAAGTGGTATCAGAGCTCGGGCTACGCTTGGGCTATTTGGAGGAGTAGATCAATTTGGAGGCTCGTCTAGGGCTTCGTTTGGTGATAAAGGTGGGATCTTTTGGTAAAGACTCTATCTTTTTAGTTTTGGATCTATTCTTTGTTCGTTGGTGCGTAAGATGTCGGGGAAAGAAGGTGCTTCGGGTGTCGAGGGTGGTGCTTCTGGTGCGAAGACCATTCAGTGTTTGAATATCTACTCTATGAAGATATATGTAGAGAAGTTTAATGAAATAAACAACTTTGGATTATGGAAATGCGAGGTTTTGGATGCCTGAACGCGCAGAATTTGGAGGATACCTTGGAGTTAGATGGCAAGCCAGATGATATTGAAGAGAATGTTTGGAAGAAGATGAATCGAACGACGTGTGGTGTGATTAGGTCTTGTTTGACTCAAGATCTAAAATATGATGTGATGAATGAGACTTCTGCAAAGAAGATTTGGAAGATTCTCGAAAGCAAGTATCTGACAAAGAGTGTTGAGAACCGCTTGCATTTGAAGAGGAGACTTTATCGTTTCCAGTTAAAGAAGGGAACCTCAATTAGTGATCACATGAACACCTACACAAAGCTTCTTACGGATTTGACGAATGTGGATGTCATAATTGAAGATGAGGACAAGGCGTTGCTATTGCTGAGTTCCTTGCCCGACGAGGAATATGATACATTCGTTCTTATTTTGATTAATGGGAAGGCATCACTTTCGTATAGTGAGGTCATTGCTGCACTTGTGAATTATCAGCTTCGAAAGAAGGATAAGGAGGCTTCAGTTGAACCGGTAGCAGAGACATTGATCGTAAGAGGAAAGAATCCGAACCGGAAGAATTAGAAGTCACAGTCTAGAGTAGGGCATCCTACAATTAGAAAAGATCAGTGTGCTTGGTGCAAGGAGACTGGTCATTGGAAGAAAGACTGCCCAAAGCTTGACGAATGGATGAAGAATAAGTAGAAGGAAAAAGGGAAGCAACCATCATCAGAAGCAAACATCGTATCGGATGGTAATTCCGACTCTTCTATTTATTCGCTTTCTATCAGTCCTGCAGTTAGCTATTCGGAGGAATCTAAATGGATGTTGGATAGTGGTGCGACCTATCATGTGTGCCCTAGAAGGGAATGGTTCTCCAGTTTTGAGAAGCTGGATAGTGGTGTAGTGTACATGGATGATAACCGTGCATGCCAGATCCTTAGGATAGGAAGAATTCACATAAAAATGTTTGACGGGACTGTTAGTGAGTTAAATGATGTGAGATATGTTCCTTCTTTGAGGAAGAACTTGATCTCGATTGGAGCTTTGGTTGGAGAGGGTCTGAATGTTCGAAGATTGTGGAAGACTCTCGGATTGTGATGAAGGGTGTCAGGAGGAATAACCTGTATTACTTGACTGAAGGTATAGTGGCAGGTGGAGAACTAGCGACTTCTATTGATTCGACTAGACTGCGGCATTTGGGGCTTGGCCATTTCGGTATTGAATCCTCACATAGATTGAAAGATGGTGCGAAGACCTGCAGTTTGAAGTCCAATGAACATGTTGAAGTGAACAAGAAGACCGAGGTGAAGTTTGGCACATCTATTCACCGTGCTAAGGGTTGTTCTAGAGGAGTTCACGTGGACGTTTAGGGGCCTTCCAAGGGGGCATCATTGGGAGGTAATAGAAGTTTGGTTTCCTTTGTTGGTGGCTGTTCTAGGCGTGTTTGGGTTACAACCAAATCCCCTTTGGAGAAAGTCCTAGTAGTATCCAACAGATTAAAGAAGTGTGTGATAGACAGAAAGGTGAAGGTACTCCATTCTGGTGGGAGGTACAAGATGGACCTGTTTCTCCATTAGAGCCGAGCTCACGGCATTTCGAGACACTTCGTTGGAAAGGAAATCTTGGGGCAACTAGATAGGGTGGAAAATTTGGAGAATCGTGCCTTGCTGGAGGAGGATCAGTGTTTGTTGTCAAGCAATGATTTGCAGAAGAGTTTCTGGACTGAGGCTTCGACATATTTGAGTCATCCTATTGAAGAGTTGTCAACTGCTGTGATTGGAGGTAAAACTCCATCGGAAGATAGGTCTGGTAGTGTCACTTTGGTTGAGGCTTCGATGAGAAAGCCAATTGACTCTTAGCATGTAGAGAGTATTGGACAGACCTTACAGGTATCACAGCAGGTGGAGATTGATGCTACTCCACATTAGATGGGGATTTTCACACATACTCTAGATCATTCTGCATTGGTTGGGATTCCAGCTGAGGTGACACAGCGCGGGAGTCATTTGGATTTGGATGCAGATGATGAGTTGGATTTTGATTCAAGTGCGGCTGGCAGACATAGTTTGGATATGGCAATTGGTTCACCTCAGGTGGAGGTGTTTGAGGCCATTTGGAGGTGCTATCAGACGCAAAGTTGATGATATTGGAGAAGGGTTGCGAACTCTTCTATTTGATTGAGGTCGTTCGCGACCATTTGGTGAACTACGTGAGACTTGATTCCTTGGGAAAGAGGATACGTAAGCAGTCTTTACGATGCAGTCGGGTTAGATTTTGATTGGGGTGAGATCGATTTGGTGAGTTGATACTGACATTTGGAGAGTGTTTGCACTCTCATTGGGGTTCTCGACTTGTTATGAATTGAGTCCGTTGTCGTGAATTGTTTCACTTCGTACTAGACGCAACAAGTGAGACATTTGTTTGGTTTGGTGTCGGCTCAGTTTTAGGAAAACTTTACCGAGGTGGAGAATTGTTAGTGGGGGCCACCGTTCCTGCGTGAGACAGCCACCCAGCATGAAGCAAACTAGCACGAAGTGGGATGTGGGGGCCGGCATGAAGCAAACCACGAATTCAAGAAACCGCGTGAAGCGGTGAGTGGTCCAGTGGGTTTTTTCGAGTGACGTGTGTAGAGATCACGTGAAGACTTTTCTCGTGAACAGCAGCGAAATTTTGCAGGCCCACCCGAAAGCAATTGATAGCTATATATTTGTGCTGTGTTCAGACTTAGGGTTTTGTGCAGAGAGAGGGAGGAAAGTCAGCTGAGAGAGAGAGGTGGCTGTCTCGGGTTTTGCGCAGAGGGGAAGAAGCGGCTGCAGCAGTGCAAAAGAACAGAGCTCCTTTATTTAGCGGCGTGCAAGGCTTTGGCAGGGTCTTGGGGTGTGTGCAATAGGAGAAATAGATGTTTTTTTGGCTGTTTTGAGAGAGCCCTTTTGTGAGAGATTGGAGAGTTAATTTGAGGGTTTAGTTTGTGAGATTGTAAACCTATTTGTATTCCCCCTCTAATAGTAGATCTCCCCCTCCTTGCCCCGTGGACGTAGGCAGTTTGCCGAACCACGTAAAATTGGTTTGTTTGTGTTTGTGGCCATTGTAATAGTTTTTAGGATCCCTCGACGCGCAGTCCTAGAGCTGACGAGAGGAAGAGCTAATATCTCACTTTGATGAGATATTAGGCTTTAGATTCTTGTTCCATTTGAGAAACAAGAATACTTATCGATCTTTCTCTCTTATTGTGCACCAGAAACTCTGCCGAAATTTTCGTTGCGCATAACAGCACCCAGGGTAGTCCGTGTTGCATGATAATGCAAAGAGATCAGAATCTTTCAAAGAATTGAAATGAGACGATTATTTGATAGCCTGAGTTTTGGTGGATACCAAAAGTGTTTATATCACATTGCTGAATATATATATATATATATATATATATATATATATATATATATATATATAAGACCGAGATACCTTACTTTTGTGATGTACATGAGGATTTTATGTTAATGTTCATTATAGTGTTTTATTTTCCTAGTGATGTTTCTTTCCATAGTACAATATTGATATTTAGGTATCTACAACCTGAGACATATGATATATACATGAGAATTTCCTTGTTTGGATTATTTCGCTCGACGTACTATGTCTCGTGTTATAGATGTCTAAGTATTAATACTATTAGATATGGGAAAAATGATGTAGGTAGACTATGCTTAATAAATAGAGCCTCCACTACATCTAGCAGTCCTTCCCCTGGGGGCGGATGGAGGTGATCTTGCTGTAGCGCTCTGATGCTTTTGTTGTTGTTCTTTTTATTTTAAATTTTCCTTTCAGACAGTTCAGAGCTTCGGAGAGCCGCAGGTTGACGGCCTTCCAGCATAGTCACCGTCGTTCAGTTTAGTAGTGAGACTCCACTGTGTTGACTTCCACATTCAGACATTTGAGTTTATTTTCTACTTGTAAAGACTGTGTTTAATATCTTCTTTTTTCCTGTATTGTACCTACACTTTATGTTTTATTCCACTAGAGGATATTGCTGTGATGGGTGAAACTTGTTGTTGCACAGTGTGGGTGCATGACAGGTTTGACATCTCTGAATTCACCTTGGACTGCAGCCATGTGTGAAAACAGGGGCGTCACAGAACCCCCGTGAAATAAAATCTTCAACTTTCAATTTGTTAGCCTGTCTAAAATTTAATCGATCTATACTATATATTAAGAGAAGCTCTCACTTAGATTACGTGGGCCACAATTTTGGAGTGCCTAAAATGTCCCCATAATTGGAAAAGCTAAGAAAATGGGCAAATATCCTTATTCTTCACGCTTAGTAGAAGGAAAATAAACCACATTAATCACTTTTTTTCCCAAACAATTCAACTACAATGCTTCTTTATATTTGGTATCACAAATGCACCATGTGCACTGCGATACTAGTTTTAAATTAAATAAAGTAATCCATTTTCTAACATTGTCATGTTAGCACGTTTATAATCTCTTTTTACAAATCACCTAAATTTTTTCAAGAGATTTTATGAAATTTACTCGAATCTCAATATTAGTCCATTAAATCTTCATATTTAGAATTGGTTCCTAAAATCATTTAAATTTCTATCAGTACCTCAATACTGAAGTTATTTTAAACTGAGTCACTCAAATCATTAAAACTATTATTAGCTCCCGCGATCACAAGTCATTTTGAAATTAGTCTCTCTAATTAAGATCAAAATAACGATTGAAGAAATTAATTTGAAGCAAATTATGAAAACTAGAGGACAAAAATAGATTTTGGCTAGCAATCCCTCCAAATGGTAATTCAGCTCTTAATTAAAGGGGCTAATTTCAGAATAACTTAAGGCTCGGAGGAGCAAATGACAATTTCTGTGATACGAGGGGCACATTCAGAAGCAGCTACAAAAAGGCAAGGTATCTAATAGCAATTTCACTGATTTGAGGGGCTAAGTTGAAGATATGAAAGATGTAAGGGACTAAAACGGGAAAAAACCCTAAAATGTAACTACACCATCATCACTCGTCCAGGAAAACGAGGAAAACTCGAAAGCAATGGTGATAAAGAATCATCCTTTTCTGAAAAACAAAAAGTAAAAGCTCTGTCAATTCTCAATGGAAGGAGAAAAGGGGGCAGCATCAATAATTGAAGAACAAGATGAATTGCTGGGGGTAAAGCTAAGGAAGGGGATCTCAGTGGGCAAAAAAGGCGGGCCTTTTACTCCAGTTCCCAGTTGGAAAATGGAGCCAGGACCTTCAGCTTCAACCAGCAAACCCTCAGCTAGAAAACTGGGTGCTAGTCTTTGGGAAGCTCAGGATCTCTTGCCTTTGCCCAGTTCTGAGATGAGGAGGAACAGAACTAGGGCTCATGCCGCTCATCGCCTCAGTCTCAATCTCTCTGATGTCTCAGAGCCCAGTTCGCCTCTTCGGGTGAGTTTTTTTTTTCGTTCTTTTTTTTTTAATTTAGGGATCTGGGTTTTGTTGGGTTTTTGGTAGTTGGTGATGGTTAATGGTGGTTGGATTCTGTTGGAGTATTTGTTGGGGATTTTTGTTGTTGTGTATGATGCACGCCAAGTGTTTGTTATAATTCCCATGTTTAAGCTTGCATAATGATCTGTGATCCAAATTGCATTGACCCTGGAACCATACTGATGATCAGTTCATCGAGCTATAATCTATCTCCTTCTTTATTTGTATTGAGATTCTTAATTTCCTCAACTACGAGCACACATATTTGCGAGCAACCTACTCAACTAAGATCTCTTCTCTACTATCGGAATCCAGTTACTGAGTAAAACCATTAACTAATTATTATGCCCCTTTACTGATTTGGTAAGGTTTTTTTTCACCCCCATGTATTGTCCAAGAAACCCATACAACAGGATCTAAATTTGTTCAAATTAGTCATCTGATCACCAATTACACTGAATATTATCTGATACAGCACTCTGCTTGAACTTCTGTTAGCTCCATGATTTTTTGGGAGCAAGTCCAAGTGAATTGGCACTTGGCTGTTCAGAACAGACGCTACATTGCTACTTCTATAAACACTTAAGGCACATCGCAAGGTCTTAAACATGGTCGCATCAAGCCGTCTTGAGGGTTATCCACAAATCTTGAATTCATCGATTGTTAACTTGAGATCCAGCACCTTGTGCTGACTCGTTATATCGAAGAAGATTGAGGTTGGATTGACAAGGGATTCATGGGAAGAATTTGGTTCGCATAAAAGGGCTAGGGTTTGGGAATAATGACTTGTACTATTCACCTCTGCCTTCAATTTGTGGAATCATCTCTTTGTTGCTGGACGTTGGTGCTGGACCATGTTCTGATGAGGACATCGCACAACCCCTACGTCGCACATATTTTCGTCGCCGCCGTCGTGTTGCCTCAGCTCATATGTGGCTTTGATCTTGAGAAGGCTTGGAGTCTAGCTAGTAGTACTTTTATTTCCTCTTTATTGTATTTGCTCAATAATTTTAGTCCCACATCGGATATGGAAGTGAACTTGTATTTGTTGAAAGCCTATTTAAAGAGGTCAATTCTATGAAATAAAGGCAATGATTATTTGAAGAAAATTTTGTTTCCATTTGTGAAACTTTGGTTAATTGATTTGATCTTTAAGATTGAGTCAATGGTGGTGAAGCCAAGATCAGGGTTGCGATCCGTGGTCGTATCTTGTTAAAATTGTTAATTTTGCTATCTTTCCAAACCCTAGTTTTCCCTAATTCCTTGTTCTTCCACAAATCTCTCAAATCTCCACCATAAATCCCTAAAAATTCCGTTGTCCCGCATCATTTTTGGTATCAGAGCCAGGTTGGTCAACTGGATTCTTCTCCATTCAGGTTCTTCCATCTCTTTCTTTCTTTCACTTGTTCTATTTTTATTTAGTTTGTAGTTAAAAAAAACCAAATCCGAAATTTCAGATCAAAAGGAAAATCAACCCCCTATTAGATCCGATCCCCTCACCCTCATCTCCAACAACCATCTACTGTCAATTTATCTCACCCACTAATTCACTCTAACTCATCACAACCCGCCATTACAAAAAAAACCTAGGCCAGTACTCTCTCCTCCAGCCGCCAAACCCTCTCCGTTCCTCATCGTTCAAACAATTAGCCAATACCCCTGACCTCTTCTTCATCCTCCCAGCCCTAGCCTCGACGCCTCCCTGCTCCCCAGTCCCACGCCTCCGCCTCCTCTTCCACAACCCCCCATCTCCACCTCAATTATCGAACCCCTCTCCCCTGATCTCCACCACGAACAATACATCTCACCAACACTAACGCCTCCACTAGCAACCCCACCTCCACCAGCACCAGCGCCTCCACCAGCATCTCCACCGGCATCACCAATCGACGTCAATGACATCCCGATCCCGTCGATTTTCCTTCTTTCGTCGAACCCCCTCCCTCGACTCCACCCGCCGCCGCCGCCTACTCTGTTGTCGTTCTCGACCCTTCATCTCCCCTCCGTCGTCGACAACATCGCGATCTCACCCTCGACGAGATTGCCACACCTTCATCATCCTCTTAAGAGTGTCGTTCTCCTTCAAGATCACATCTGAGCTGAGGAAGTCAGCCTCGTCGTTCTTCCTTAACGATCATCCTGAACTCGCAGCCTGCAGTACCATCAACCAGAGGTTTGTTAGCGAATCTTCATCAAGGTAATTCTAATGTCATCGATTCTACGTCTTTCTAATTGATCTGAAAATTGCTGCAATCATTTTTAGATCGGTTCATCTTGCGTGCTATCAAAATTGTTGGCTGTCTACTAAACTTGTGAGTGTGTGATTTTGTTTTACCTTTTTTGGTGCTAGATCTCGATGTTAAATTAGAACTTTTTCAAATCTAGTTTGTTAATTATCTTGCTGCAATCTTACGGCTCAATATTATCAGCATGGATTTTGTAGTCGATATAATTATCACAAGTTAAATAATTGATGACCAATTTGTAACAAACCGTGGGATAACATATTGAACGCTGCGAATTGATCTCCTTGTTGATTTCTCATTTTCCAATCGTATTCCACATTATCATCTGGCATCATGTTAGGTGTTAAAATTGATTTGCATTTTGATAGATTGCATTTAAAGCAAAAATTAGTTAGCAAGTCACTGCATCGTTATTATTAAGATCCTCTAGATTGCATTTAGAAACTAACCTATTGCATGCACACTCGTAGTGGGATACAATATTTTCTTCTAGATCCTAATTCCGAGATGGATCCCAACCTTATAAGCCTCACAAAAGCCATAGAAGCCTTAGCTGCGCGATTTTAACATTGTTGAACAAGATTTGAGAGAGACGAGGGAACGTTTGGACCGAGTGACGGATAGGCCCCATGAACGTGATGAAGATGGCGGATCGCGAACAGGACATTATCCTTATCAACCTCATGAATACATAGATCCTCACGCCAACCATCTTGAAAATCGCCTACCTAGGGACAATTCATCCTTTGACTCAGATGAGATGCATCTAAAATACGTTAAACTAGAGGCACCCACTTTCGAAGGCCAGTCAGATCCTCAGGTTTTTATCGATTGGATGTCGGACATGGACCACTATTTTGGTTGGTATAAAATGTCCAATGAGACGAATTCGATTTGCCAAAATGAAACTAGTGGGTCAGGCTAGGTAATATTGGTCTAACATTGAGAACCTGATGATTCTTAGGAGGCAAGAACCCATACAAACCTAGGATGCGATGAAATTGAAACTCTAAGAAAAATACCTGCCTGTGTCGTACAAGCAACACTTGATCGATCACTGGCAGCGCTTGACGCAAGGTAATCAACCAGTATCAGAGTACATCACCAAATTTGATGAATTTCTGGTTAGGTGTGGTGAGAGTGAATCTGACACTATAGTCTTGTCTAGATTTCGCTCAGGACTTAGGGAAGATCTTAGACGCGAACTCTTTGTGCGAGGCATCTCCACTCTAGAGCAAGCTTATCAACTTGTCCAAGATTTAAATCGATCACAAGGTTCTACTTTCACTAGACGCACAGACTATGGGAATAACACCAATAAAGCCACCACTGTTAAGTCCCTACTTAGTCAACCCTAGTCTTAATCCCGATCTGGATCTAATACCTCCACACAGAAGCCAGATGATAAAGGCAAGGGAGCTATGTTACCCGGGTACTTCTATAATGAAGTCGTACCCGTACCGGACACGTACCCGTCACTTTTCTGTACCCAAACTTCATGGATATTTTTGAATATATGCACACATTTATTACAACATGTACTAAATTATACGATATATGTGTTAATTTAAAACACTTGTTAAAGATTTTCTGGACGTAGAGCTTACACTTCACATCCGTCTTTTAAAACTAATGAGATACGGGTCAGATTCGTTTTAGCCCATACCCAAGTTTAAAACTATATAGTTAATGGGTCGTTTAGATGTCTAGTAAAAAATGAGTAGTTTACAATTCACGATCATCAATATGATAAAAGAAACTAAAAAATATGATCGGAATTTTAATTCTAATGACACATGAAGGGGAAAAAATTATCTTATGTACAGTATTAATTCAATATATATATATAGTCGTGTCCCCGTACCCTATATTTTACAGTTTTGTCGTGTCCCGCACCCGTACCAGTACCCGTGCTCGTTTTCATGCAACTTAGCAAGGGAGTTTACAGCGAGTCATCTAGATCGGCTCAATCTACTCGATATTTTAGGTGTTAAGTGTTTGGTCATATTGCTGTTTAGTGTCCAAGTAAAACAAGAACTTTAATTGTTAAGTCCCGATTAGACAGTGACCAGGATGATTTAGAGGAAATTGTTCACAACCCTGACGATGTTTGGGAGGATGAATCTGCCGAGGCCATCTTAGGATGTCTTTTGAGCGTACCCACACCCTCGATCAAGAAAGTGAACAAAGCTTCCCGTCGACTTAGTGTTGTGAGATGCGCATTAGCTCAGCTTAAGGATAACGATGACTGGCGTAAAACCACAATTTTTCACACCACCACAAAAATCAATAATAAGAACTGTCGAGCCATAATTGACAGTGTGACTCAACAATGGGAGTTGTGTCAACGCCGTCGCCTCTAACATGGTGACTGTACTTGGATTGAAACATATTCCCCATCCTCAATCATATAAAGTACTTTGGGTGAATACTGCATCCATTGAGGTTAAAGAGCGATGTCTCGTCCCGATCCACTTTGCTACTTATTCAGACAAGATTTGGTATGACATTGTTACCATGGATGTTGGCTACATTATTTTAGGTAGACTCTGGATATATGATCTAGATGTCACTATCTATGGACGATCAAACACCCATTCATTCGTCCATGATGTAAAGTGGGTCAAATTAGTTCCATCGCGACCTGACCCCCTACCTGTTCCTAAACGGACCGATTCCCCCAACAACCAAAGGGGACTAAATTTGATCAACTCCAAGTCTTTGGACAAAGAGCCCGATAAAGGGTCTACCGTTGTTGCCCTTGTTGCTAGGGAGATTACCAAGAACTCCCAAGAGCAAATTCATTCTGTGGTAACTCCAATAGTAAAGAAATTCGCAGATGTTTTTCCGTAAGAACTTCCGAACGCTCTACCCCCGATGCGTGACATGACATCCAACATGCTATAAATTTTATTCTAGGATCTACTTTTCTCAACTTGTCTCATTACAGAATGAATCCAACTGAGCATGCCGAACTCAAAAGGTAGGTTGAAGAACTGTTGACTAAGGGGTTCATTAAAGAGAGTTTGAGTCTGTACGCTGTGGCGGCATTACTAACCCCTAAGAAAGACGGTTCATGGAGAATGTGTGTTGATAGTCGAGCAATCAACAAAATCACCGCGAAATATCGGTTTTCTATTCCCAGATTGAATGATATGTTAGATATGATGTCTGGAGCCACCATATTTTCCAAAATAGATTTGAAAAGTGGCTACCATCAAATTAGGATTCGTCCAGGGGATGAGTGGAAAATAGTTTTTAAGATAAAAGATGGTCTATACGAGTGGATGGTTATGCCTTTTGGATTGACGAATGCTCCTAGCACCTTTATGCGAGTTATGACTCAGATACTATGACCTTTTATGGGTAAATTTTTGGTCGTATACTTTGATGATATCTTAATTTATAGTAAGTCGCTGGAGCAACATATTGACCATCTTAGTCAAGTCTGTCTTACTTTGAGGAAAGAAAAGCTATTTGCAAATCCCAAGAAATGTGTTTTCATGACTGATCAAGTTATATTTTTGGGATTTGTTGTGTCTTCTCAAGGAGTTTATGCTGATCTTTAAAAGGTTCAGGTAATTAGAGTGGCCCGAGCCCCGAAGTACCCGAGATGTAAGAAGTTTTTATGGGCTCGCAACTTTCTACGGGCGATTTATCAAGGAGTTTAGTGCTATTATGGTCCAAATTACGGATTGCCTAAAAAAAGAGGAATTTCAATGGTTCGAAGAAGCTGCAACGACTTTCAAAGAAATCAAACAGAGGATGACTGATGCACATGTTATGAGACTTCTTGATTTCTCTAAGGTGTTTGAGGTCACGTGTGACGCCTCGGGCATTGGTATAGGTGGAGTATTGAGCCAGGAGAAGCATCCCATTGCTTACTTTAGTAAAAAACTTAGTGGTGCTAAACTGAACTACTCTATCTACGATAAGGAGTTCTATGCGATAGTGCAATCATTGCGCCATTGGCGACATTATCTTTTACCACAAGAATTCGTTATTTATTCGGACCATGAAGCCCTTAGGTATTTTAACTCTTAGAAGAAACTCAACGCTAGGCGTGCTCGATGGGTTAAATTTCTACAAGACTACACTTATATCGTTAAACACATGGCTGGAGTTGAAAATAAGGTGGCTGATGCACTCAGTTGCTAAGCTTGTCTTCTAAACTGAATGAGTGCGGAGGTAGTGGGTTTCGAAAGAATCAAAGGGGAGTATGAATCATGTCCCAACTTTTGAGAGATTTTTGTTTCCTTAAAAGAAGTGACCCCCGAGATGGATGGCTTTCTGCTCCAAGATGGCTATTTATTTGATTTCGCAAGTTATGCATTTCTCATACTTTTTTGAGAGATTATCTTGTTTGGGAATTGCATGCAATAAGCCTTGCTGGTCATTTTGGTCGTGAAAAGACTATAGAAGCTGTGGGAAACTTTGTTTTACTGGCCAAACCTTAAAAGAGATGTTGCGAAGTTAATAGGACAGCGTCGCACTTGCCAATTAGCTAAGCAACGTAAATAAAATATTGCCATGTACACACCTCTTCCTGTTCCATATCGTTCCTGACAGGATGTGAATATGGATTTTGTGTTGGGACTTCCTAAGACTATTAGAAAACATGACTCCAATTTTGTAGTTGTGGATCGCTTTTCAAAGATGACCCACTTTGCCGTGCAACAAAACGTCTGATGCTTTCAAAATTGCTCGAATTTACTTTGATGGTGTGGTCAAATTGCATGATTTGCCCCAAACCATTATATCTGATAAGGATGTGAAGTTTATGAGTTATTTTTGGAAAACTCAAGGGCACAAGATGTGGACTAAACTTCAGTATTCATCTGCTTTTCATCCATAAACTTATGGTCCAACCGAGATAGTTAATAAGAGTCTAGGCAATCTTTTGCCCTGTTTGGTTAGTGAGAATATAGGAAACTGAGATCTTTTGTTACCCATTGCAGAGTTTGCATACAATAGCTCAGTCAACAGATCAGTAGGCATGAGTCCATTTGAAGTTGTGCGTGGTTACACGCCTAGGAAGCCTATAGACCTTATTCCCATGTCACATCATCTTAGGGTGTCCGAGTCAGCAGTTGCATTTGCATCACACATTCATGATTTGCATCAAGAAGTCAACAAGAAAATTCACGAAAGCAATGAACATTTTAAGTCCCATGCTGATTTACATAAAAGACATCTTGAGTTTAACGAAGGTGATTATGTAATGGTCCGGATTCGTCCGGAATGGTTTCCACCTAGAGCCGTCAAGAAATTGCATGCTCGTAGTGCTGGACCTTTTAAGATTATCAAGAAAATTAACTCAAATGCCTATATAATCAATTTACCTCTAGATTTTGGAATTAGTTCGACATTTAGTATTACAGATTTGGTAGCTTATAAAAGGCCGTCCTTTTACCCTGAAAATCCACTTGTGGATCTTGATAAGCTTACCCCTGATCCTTTCCTTGAGGGACCCCCGTTGCCACCACTGCCTATTACTTTTGTCCCATTTATAGTTGAACAGATTGATAGCATCCGGGATGACCAAATCATCTCCACCCGAGATGGTGGTTGCAGATGATATCTAGTGCGTTGGAAAGATCATCCTGAATCTGATGATACATGGATTACTCGTGAGGACCTGCAACGCCTTGCTCCGGATCTATTGGAGTATTATGAGGACCAGTTGCAACCTTACTCCACAAGGTCGAGTTCTTCCCACCCTGGGGGAATTGTTAAGGACATCGCACAGCCCCCACTTCGCACATATTTTCGTCGTTGCCGTCGTGTTGCCTCAACTCATATGTAGGCTTGGAGCCTAGCTAGTAGTACTTTTATTTCCTCTTTATTGTATTTACTCAATAATTTTAGTCCCACATCGGATATGGGAGTGAACTTGTATTTGTTGAAAGCCTATTTAAAGAGGTCAATTCTATGAAATAAAGACAATGATTATTTGAAGAAAATTTTGTTTCCATTTGTGAAACTTTGGGTAAATTGATTTGATCTCTAAGATTGAGTCAATGATGGTGAAGCCAAGACCCGGGTTGCGATCCGTGGTCATATCTTGTTAAAATTGTTAATTTTGCTATCTTTCCAAACCCTACTTTTTCCCAATTCCTTGTTCTTCCCCAAATCTCTCAAATCCCCACCATAAATCCCTAAAAATTCCGTTGTCCCGCATCATGTTCACTGCTATGTTTTCTCAGCACATGTTTTCTTATCTTGTAATCTTTATGCTCTTGCGAGTTTGTTTTGCTTCTCATTACTGTTAGGTTTGTTTCTAACGTAGGAGATGTTTGGGGTCAGGGGTTTGCGAGTGGAACCAAAATGACAATCTCCTAAGGCTGCATATAGTTGTGAATGGAAGCAAGGGAAGTAAGATGCAATAAGGTTATACGGACATCATCTTGGTAATGAAGAACCACGTAAGGTTGAGTGTCCTTTTGTTGGAATGAGAGAGAAAGGCCATACACTGGCTGTAGCAGAGCCTTGCCCCTTTCACTTGAAGGCAGCAGACAGGAGAGCCTTGAAACCTAAATCACGATACTGGAGGCATCACAGCAGTTTACGTTTTGTGAAATCCTGTTTAGTTTTGGGTCAGGGGTGGAAGAAAGTCTTAGGAAACAGATCGAAGTGCCTGTCCCTTCTTTTTCATCAGGTTCTTATTTCTAGTAGACTGCATCATTCTACACCCATTTTCATGTTTTCAAATCCTTATTTTCTTACCTTATTTATATAGAGTGCTTGAATTTTTTTGTTTCGGTTCTTTCATTCTATAGTTTGTTTAGCTCCTTAAAGGGGTAATTTGTGCTGCACCTGAAGGATTGTAGTAACATCTATTTAGCTAACATGAGGTTAACAACTTCTAACTAGTACTGACAACCATTTTTTCATGTTTCATGCCAGCCAAAAGGTGCAGCTCGATTAATGAGGCGCAGTGGAGCTTCGTTTGATCAAAATCATAAGTTGACTGGAAGGGCTATTGGGGATTTGAATCCCGAATCTCCCGCAAGTTATAATAGCTCAGTGGAGGTATTCACGCAGTATGTTTTCTTGTAAAATTTGTTGGCTTTTGCGACTATTCTAACTGTGCCAGGTCAAGGCTTGATTTTCAGTTCTAACTCTTCATACGCATCTTCCTTCTATTTTTTCTGTTTCTTTCTGAGATCTGTTTGCTGTAATTTTGTGATCTCGCAGGTTTCCTCTCTGAACCAGGCTATCACCCCTGGCAGTTCTTTGGATCTCAAGGGAAGACTTCGAGGGTCAGGTCACAATATAAAAACTTCTACAGAATTAGTGAAAGTTTTGAACAGAATATGGAGCTTGGAAGAACAGCTTGCATCCAATGTATCTTTGGTTAAAACGCTGAAGGTGGAGCTGCATCATGCGCACTCACGCATTCAGGAATTGACGCAAGAACAACAATCATATCGCCATGAAATGGATGATCTAATGAAGCGTGTTTCAGAAGACAGGCTATCCAGGAAACATAAAGAACATGAGAGGATAAAGGAAGCAGTTCAGTCCATGAAGACTGAGGTTGAAGATGAAAAGAAGCTGAGACAATGGTCAGAGGGCCTACATCGCAAATTAGCTAAGGAACTATCTGAAGCAGATTCAGCGTTTAAGATGACTCTGAATGATCTACAAAGTGAAAGAAATGCACGTTATTTGTTAGAGGATCTTTGTGACGAGTTTGCAAAGGGACTTCAGGAGTATGACCGGGAAATACAAAATCTGAAGCAAAAGTTTGGGAAAGATGGTAATCATAGCTTGGATCACTCACTACATCATATATCTAAAGTATGGATGGAAGGAAGGTTGCAGATGAAAATCGCAGAAGCTCAGGGAGATGAGGCTGAGAAAAAAAGTATCCTAAAAGGGTTATCTGCTAAAATTACATCATTTGTTCAAACAAGAAGGCTAAATGGTAGCGCACGGCGAAAGGGTGAAAAGGAAAGTAGTTTGCGGCGTCGTTCTCTTGAGTCAGTTCATTTAAATGCAGCTGTGGGTGCACCTCAAGATGCAGAAGATGATGATTCTGTAGTTAGTGACTTGCATTGCTTCGAGCTCAACATGGATGTTAAGGACAATGTGAGCCAGTCTAGCTTGAAACAGAATGATGAAGAAGGCATGGAAAGGTTAAAAGGGAAAAACAGAGCTACCTTTAGAAATGGAAAGTTGAAATATCCTGAAGATCATGATATACACAGCCTGAAACAAGAGAGGAACGAACTATGCAATGGAAGCAAGATGCATCATATTCATAGCTCAAGAGGAAACTCCTCACATAATGCTATTGAAAGATGTAAAGTTAATCCTGAGAATGATCACACCGTTTCCTGCAATCAATTCTCAGTGAGCAGTCAAATTACCCAAACCGGCGAGGCCAATGCTTCAGGTTCAGGTGGCCCTCATAATCAACATACTCTTCTGTCACAGTGGAATTACCATCATACACCATCTGATCAGGATATTTCGAGAAGCTCATCAAAACTTCCTCCGACAGTAAAAGAGAATTCTTTGAAAGAGAAGTTACTCGAAGCTAGGTTAGAAGGACGGAATGCTCGCTTGAGAGCTTTGAAAGATTCTTCTTTTGGTGGAATACAATAGTGGAACAGTACGACTTCATAGTCAAATTGACCAAGACACTGTTTTCTTTGGAATCCTTGGTTTGTTTACTACTGTTTAGGGCATTTCCAAAAGTGGCTGATGTAATCCGGTGTTTTTGTGTATTATATGTATATAATCCGAGTTTTCTATCAAGAATTGCAGTCACGTGAGACATTTATATATAACCAGATTATATTTTCACATATTGGTATGACTCATGGGCTATATATATCTGCTAGATATCAACTACTATCGGTTACCACCATTTCTTACATTTTGCAAGGCCAAGGTGAGGATCTTTGATTATAGCAACTTTATTGCAATCAGTCTTCTACATTATATGGTTTCTTTGAAGCCTATTACATTATATGGTTTCTTTGAAGCCTATTACATTATTATTAATTGTGGTTTACTTTTTATACTTTCGATAATGTTTTTGCCTTATATCTCGTTGTTTCTCTTTGATATATGTATTGGTGGTTGACTTAACCATGTATTTACGGGGAGAATCAGCCATATGTTGTATTCAATGCAGATAAGCCTATGTTTTCTCTGGTGTTATGATAGAGGAATTGGGTGGTATGCGTAATGGGTTTGAAGTAGGGGTGCATTTGGTTTGGATATGGCTCGGATATGATACTTACCATATCCATATCCATTTACCAATCATGGATACGGATACAGATTTACCTCAGTAAGGAAAATTTATAGCCATATCTGCTACAATCGAATGCAGATACGGATGTACATGCGGATATGCATGCATATACAAAACGAATATGAGAAAACTAGATGATATTGAAAAAAAATAGTTACAAAAGAGTTCATTAATATGTTAGTTATATCTGAACAACTAAGATTAGACTTATTGATCATCAAAATTAACCTCGAATCCATAATCTAAGGATTAAAACTATTGTAGCAGTATGACAATATGTATTCAGATATTTCGGATATGGGTCCGGATGTTTCACAACAAAACTGTATCCATAACCATATCCATATCCGTAACCATATCCTTACGGATACGGTTACAGATATTTTCTTGGATACGGATACGGTTTAGCACCCCTAGTTTGAAGTGAATATTGTGTTTCCATTTGAGTTGTGGCTTAATTTATATCTCAGAGATTTATTTATTTATTTAACCTGGATTCTTTGTGAATGGAAGGAAAGCTAAAGATTCTCTTTGTGGTTAAATGAACGCTAACTGCATGATCCTTTTTCTGATCATTTTTGACATATATATATGACACAAATCTTTTTTCTTCATTAGACATGCTGCAAAACTACATTGACTGCTTAAGAATTTCGCACCGGAAGTTGTCATCTAGAGATTCAGTGGATTTCAATACATTAATGATTCCCTGTTCAGGTAAAAAGGCAGCTGTTATGTTTTCAGATGCACAGCGATAAAGTTTAAATAAGTAAAATTGTAGTCGCTGCTTAAGCAAGTGAGAGTCTAAATAAGTTTCTTGAGAGAAAATGATTTTGGATCTTTAACTATGATGGTTGTTGCAAACAAAACTTTTTATAACAACTAATGGCTATTAGAGAATTAGACACCATCATGAGTCCATTAGCAGTTCAAGAGTTGGGTAATGCTTAATAAATTGTTAGCAAAACTCGATGAATATATGCAAAATCAGTCAGGATATTGGATTGGTTAACATGGTTAGTTACCTAATTGTTGCTTAAGCTGAAGTTTGTGCTGAACATGTCAGATTACTTTCTGTAATTGTTAGAAACAAGTCTATTAGAGAAACTTGGACATGCAAGTTATTTAAATGTGAACTAACTTTAGGTGTTTAAGAGCGTCAAATGACAATTATAGGAGGCACCAGGTAGCAAAAGAGAAAAATCACAGTGATCAAGTAAGATTGCCTTTAGTATTGTAATTATTATTTCTATTTCCGGTGTCATCAATTATCATATCCAAGTGGGACGGATGCACTTGTAAAATTCTTCAATGTTTATCGTGTGAGCTCCTTTTTGGCACCTGTATAATTATTGGACTGTTGCTGAACTTTCGGTTTCTGCTGCACTGTTACTGTTCATTCAATTTTGAGTATTAGGCGTTCAAATCCTCCTGAATGAAAGGTTAATATCCTAGGCTCTTATACAACTTCCAAGTTCCAACTTTTTTTTAGAAGAAAGGATGAGGTCCATGTGATCCCGTCCATTTTTAGAAGATATGAACCAATGTACCACCCAAAGCCACCAAGAACTTTAGCAAATAAGAACTACTCTCATGAACCTGCAATTTGTTCTCTATTTTTCCATCTTTTCTTCTTACTCTGGTCCTGTGGTTATCCCCTGAGTAGGTGCAACATTTATAGCAGCAAAATGAAAGACTTTTTAATTTTCTTCTTTTGACACCATTGAAATACTAAGGCCACGGATGATGATGATGGATAACATATTCCAATTCCCCCTATTTCCTTTCTGATCTTTCCTAAATACTAAATAACTAATAAACAAAAAAAAGATGCAGGCCACCCATCATCTTGTTCTTCTTACACTACTTTCTGACAAAGCCACAGCTCAAGTAAAATGAGATCTGGCTATCAATAGTGCACTTCCTGTGTTATATAATAGAAATATTCCTCTTTGGTTTCTTTTCCCCCAAAACATCTTTATTGTGCATCTGGATATCCACAAAATCACAAAATTATGTGACTTTAGGTGGATTTCGAGAATATTAATTCACGATTTGGTAAGTGCTTGGATAAATAAAAGAATATAGAATTCTCCTAAAAAATCATGACATTTAGAGTTTGTGGATTTTATACTCTTTTCATTCTGCATTTTGCATTTCCTATTTTCGCCTTTATTATATTTAATGCTAAACAAACAATAATAAGATTTAATAAATTTCTGAAAATTCTAAATTTGTGAAAGCGAAAAAATATTGAAATTTTTTGGCGTACAAGTAACCCTTTTCTACTACCAGCTTAGCCTAAGTGATAATGCTTTCTACATTGGTATAAGGTAAACACCTGATTTGGGCTTTTAGTGTGATTTTGCTAGTTATTGTTGTACTTACTGCTGATCTTGCAACCTGATCATATTTTCTATAGATAGCACGAGGACAAAGATTCACATGCAATATACATGTTTATACGTGTTTGTATTTGATTTATGTTTGTATGTGGAAGAAACTTGAAAGAACAAATATTTTGACCTGGGTCATGAAATGGATTGATGCCAGCATCGGGTATCTTTTCAAGTGTTCTGCATGTGCTGCAATATGAATATGCAGGCATGCCAAGTTTAAGTAGGCTAAGT
The DNA here is from genome assembly GCA_022839385.1 of Asparagus kiusianus. NCBI lineage: Eukaryota > Viridiplantae > Streptophyta > Magnoliopsida > Asparagales > Asparagaceae > Asparagus > Asparagus kiusianus. The sequence goes on from BQKN01000949.1 coordinate 288,725, forward strand.
GCCCTAAGTATTTAGGAGTCAATTGTTTATTTGATTTTATTCTTTATTGCAGGATGGTACATCAGGAGTTGCAACTGGGTCATCTATGCAAATAGCGATGTACGTTTTGATGTTAAGCTTTGTTAAGTTTTATGACTTGCATTTTATCTATAACGAGCTCATACTTATCAGTGCAAGTAGATAGATCTTCTTTACCTTACTTTATTTCATTAACATTGTGTTAGATTGCATTCATTTGTTCGTAACAAAAACTCTAATGGATCTTATATTTTGAAAGTAAAATAATAGTTCTTTTCAGATAAGGTTTGTCAAACAATCTTGTCGCATGATTTCTTAAACTTCTTCCTACAGTTGTATTCATTTAATGTATAGAAGGCAGTGACTTCCAGAGAGATAATGGAAAATTGTTTTATTGTAATCAGTTAGTTTTGGTCAATCACGAACTATGTAATTATGAAGATCTACTATAAATAGAAAACTGTAAATTCATGTCATCGAGATACTTGTGAACACTTGAACGTGAAGATATCATCACCAGACATATACTCTTTTGCTTTATTCATTCTTTTAGACGCTTGGGGTTTTACATTTAGATGATTCTATCCTTCTATTTTTTAATGTATATTTATGTACTCACCTTACAAATATTATAATCCATAAAAATTAAATAACTTTTTGCCTATTACAGTTGCAATAAACAAGTTCGATATGAAATTAGATGCAGAAAGAAAGTAATGTAAACTCATCTTTTACTCCTTATGCTGTGAAAATTTCACACTCACTCGGGCAGGAGGAAGGGAGGGAAATAAATGTGACGTGGCAAGTCTTGAAATTTGCATCTAGAGTCGTTTATAATTACCTATCAGGTTGTTTTGGGGTTTATCGAAAGTATTTGTTAGGATCTGCATCCTCTACAATCTAAATGTTTAAAAATTCCCATAATGTAACAATTTCTGATAAAACATTATGTGACCACCTGATAAAACTTGTGTGTGTGTGGGGAATCCTGATAAAACATTGATATTTTGTGCGCGCGCGTGGGCGTGTGGAGGAATCCTGATAAAACATTGATGTGGTGAAATCAGAATGAATTACTTTACCCCTCAGTAGAGTGACAAGTACTAGGTGTAAAACACCTCTTCACATATACTAATAACTTTACCCCTCAGTAGAGTGACAAGTACTAGGTGTAAAACACCTCTTCACATATACTTCATCAGTTTTTGCATCGAGTCATGTTTTCTTTCTGCACTTTATACAAGAGATAGAACTACAATAGAAAATTTGTTTAGTAAAACCATAAAATTGCTCTAATGTTGTACTTGATTTATGATTTTTTTTACTAAAAGGCTCTATCACCTGTACTAGGTGATGAAATGAGGATGAATAGTTTTACTCATCAGTAGAGTGACAAATACTAGGTATAAAGCTCCTCTTCACATAAACTTCATCAGGTGTGGCCTCGAGTCATGTTTTTTTCCTCACTTTATACGACACGATAGAGCAACAAGAGAAAATTTGTTTAGTAAAACCATAAAATTGCTCCAATCTCGTACATAATTTATGATTTTTTACTACAAGGCTCTATCAACTGTAAGTACTAATCAATATGGGCGAACTTCAGATGGCATGAACAAAAACTGGAGCTGTCTGTTAAATATGATATATCTTATGAACATATTGTACAGATAAACTTTTTTTATGAGGAAACCAAGATGAGCTTGTTCATTTAGTTTATTTTATTTTTGGTGGAGTGGGGGTTAGGATGGGGATGGTAGAGAGGTTAATTGTCTACTATTATTTCTGGAGATATCAATGACAAGGATTTGCAAGGTCTGAAGGCTGGCGGTATTTATCTCATTTAGCTCTGGCTTGCTGTATGTTTGGGAGTTTTTTGTAGATAAATTTTTATTTCTTACTTTCAATAGTTGCTGCTGCTGTCATTTTAAATCCACATTGAAATGACAATAACTATGTTGATTGTATTTGACTCAGAATGAAAGTACCTACTGATAAAAATCAATGCACACATAGCCTCTTAGATTCTGATCTTTACTGAAAATTCATGTCAGACGTACACATGCAGAGAATTTTACTAGATTATTTATGCAGGGATCGACACTCCAAAAATAGAGGTAGTAGATAGTGTATACTTTAGCGCGGAACATGACATTTTAGACTAGATAGACCCATGTCATCAATTACATTGGTTTGAATATATTTTCATGTCCATGAAACCATTGTCATATTAAACATAATATTCTTCACCGAATTTCCTTCTGGCTTACTTCTAATTACTAACCTAGGGAAAAGTGTACCATATTTATGAGGTATTGAGAAGGATCTGGTTGCCTCTATTTTTTTTTCAGTTTTAGTTTTATTTTTATTTTTTTGGTGCCACTATGATCCTTTAAACTGAACATCCAAGTACAAGCGCAGTTTCACAAACCTCAAATATCTAGGTTTGGCATCAGGTTATTACAGACTTTTGGGCTTTTCCCGTGTTAGAGCACGAGCCATTAGGGATGTAGTTAGTAGAAATTAAGGGATGAAGTGGAAGTGTAGCTGGAATTCTTCAAACATTGTGCAGTGGGAGTTTTAGCTCGGAACACCATAACGAAAAGAGCTGCTGCATTTTAATAAGTGAAAAATGACTGGTTGTTGGGAAAGCCCCTGGCCTTATTTGGCAAGCCAAAGCTATTAAAAATAGAAGGGAAGAAGCAAAAGGCACGATGTGCCTCGTGGGGAGAAGCTTTATAATCAGACAACAAGTTCAGAGAGATTCTTAATCATGGAGATATGAGAAGTATAAAGCCTAGCTGGCACGTGTTGTATTAGCTTTTGTGATTTAGGGTTAGGGTTTTCGTACTGGCGGCAGTGCTCTTGGAGTTCTTTTTTAGCATAATTTTATACATGCAAGTTGAGCAGGATTCAGATCTAGGTAGAGTGACATGGAAGAATGAATGTTTTTACACTTGAAGCCTATAAAAATTTCTTTTATAACTTCTATAAATACAGATTAATAATAGGTTGATCGGTTCTTTTAAATGGAAATATTACAGGGTTTAATGCAGAATATTATAGGGTTTAATGCAGGCAATTCTTTATAGTCTAAGAACTTAAGAAAAAAGGAGTAGGGCGAATATTAGGAACGGAAAGCACATCGTCCTTTAGATTAATGAAAGCTTTTGAAAAATAGTCTGCCAAAGTAACAGGAAGTTGTGTCTAATGGTTTAAATATAGTTGGCGGTTAGGTGTTTAATAGAGCTAAATGAAAGAGTTAAATTGGGACCTTTTCTGTTAAAAGATTAATACGTTTGTACTATTTCATGTAATTTAGAAAAACAGTGTCGTGGCAATGACATCATTTTTTTTAAAGTATATGTTCCAGCTTGGACTTATTACAGTTACTTGAGAAAAGAAAAAAGAAAGAGAGGCATTACCGGTTTGGAGGTACATTGACGAGGACTGATTTATATAGGATTTTCTGAAAACGAGTTAAAATTTAGTTACGTGAAATATCCAAAGAGATGATTAGTTGAATGTCTTGGTGCCTATATACCAAAAGTTTTATAAATTACAGATGTGCCATTTAGCAATTATTATGAATTTCTATAGCATTGACATTGCTCAATTCTGAGAAAAATAAGGAGTCAACATATTTCGTTTTCCTTGTGTTGATTTCATGCAGTTGTATTAATTTCTTGCATATTGTTATTGTACTGCTTTATGCAAATTCTTCTTCCTTCTTGTGCATGGCGGCACATTCTTTTCTTGAAAAGAAATTCCCATATTATCGAACATTATCAATTTTACTGTTGGCCTTTGATAACAATTCATTGAGTTAGAGGTTATAGATCAAGTTGATCAAACAAAGGACTCGTCACAAGCATAGGGCATTTTCTGCAATGCACACATGCGCGCGCACAACATATGGGTATAATTAATTGTCAAAAAATTGCAGCAAAAAATATGTGTAAAAATAAAATATGTTTCTCATCTAATGTTGGTTGGTTTGCCTTCTGCAGGTATTGTTGAGCAAGCTTGGAGGCGTATGATGGCAGTGGCGGTCTGAGAGACTGGAGAAAATGTAGATTACTTGCATTTGAGATCAAGGTAGTTTCTTTTCTCTACCTTCATTAAAGGTTTTTCCTGAGAGTTTCTTTGATCATATATGTCTAGTTTTCTTGCTTTTCAGGAGGATGAGAGGTTTATGAGGATTTTCTTTTACCTCAGAAAATATACTGTCTAGGATTACTAATTGTTTTTATATATTTCCTCATTTTTCAAGTTGATTTTTTAAATAAACTTAATTATATCCCTCGCTCATTGAATGTTTAGCTATCTTAAAAAATGTCTATAAACAGTGATATAGCATTATTGTTTACATTTTTAGGCAAATAATAACAGCTGTGAAAAACGGTTACTACTGGAATAGTAAATTGAATTACTTTACAAATTCTGGCCATGAAGTAATTTCATTGATTATGTAATAGAATTAAAAGTGACAAAATGTTAGTAAAACATCACAACAGCAATTGAAATATAGCAAGCAGTGAAAAGAACAGTACAATTTTAGAGCAATTCTATGATAACAACACAATAGGACATATGCCTTGGAACTTGTCTTCAGCATGACATCTTGTCCCCAGGCCTTGCTGTTGAAGACTGAGGTTAGTGCTACACCCAATATGCTTCCTTGATGAATAACTGGAAAATGAAGCGAAACATATTGAGATAGTCTATATAAGGAATAACACGCACTCTTTATTATAGTAATTTAAGAGAAACCATTAAGACCAACTTAAATAGAAATATCTACCAACCTAGAAGAAACAGTAGTCAGGAATTCTATTGATGAAGATGAGTAGCTACTGATAGATAACAAAATGGGAAGCTAACAGATTATCTGCATTCTATTTTGTTTACTATTTATGTTGAGCAAAGAAAAGGAGAAAAGGGATATTTGTTTTTCTATAACAGAAACATATAATATTCTCCTTATAAGCTTAAGATCGCGCAGTTAGGCTGAAAAACATGGTACAAAGATGGGTGGGTGG
>BQKN01000949.1:298784-323752 GCA_022839385.1 Asparagus kiusianus
AAAAAACAAAATACCAAATGAAGTGGTCCTCAGTTGCTCACCAATCAACACCAATCAACAGTAGCACAAACAGTCAAACTGCATTAAAAAAAAGATCAGTCTAAAAAAAAGGTTAAAAGGGAGAGAGAAAGAGATTGAGAGAGAGAGACAGAGAGAGAGAGGATGACGGAGATAAGACAGAGAGAGAGGGACGGAAGCTGTTGAGAGAGAGACGGCGAAAGAGGGGGACGGAGATAAGACAGAGAGAGGGACGGAGGAGATCGACGACGAACCTAGCAGCGACGACGAACCTAGCAGCGACGACGACGACGATGACGACGACGAGCTTTGGGTGGAGGAGATTGACGACGACGAGCTTCGGGTGGAGGAGATCGACGAGGAGAAGCTTCGGGTGGAGGAGATCGACGACGAAAAGATTCCGATAGAGGAGATCGACGACGACGACCTCCGGGTGGAGGAGATCGACGACGAGAGACGGCAGAAGCTTGCGATCGCTGGAGGCGGCGTCGTCTCGAGTGAGGTGAGCGAAGTGAAATTAGGGCTTTTGGGTTTGGGTTTTGGTTACGGGTTATGTATTTCTTTTTTTACGTATCCCAGCCGTGTCCCCTCCCAGTTGACCGTATCCCCTCCCCATTGACCTGTTGACCACGTATCGGACACGGTTTGACCGTGTCCGACACGTGTCTTGCACGTGTCGGGCACGAATCCGTGTCTGATTCGTGTCAGACACGGATTCGTGGTCATTGGGGGAGTATCCGTGCTTCATAGGTTCTAATCAAGCCTAAGACCAAATGTTCTTAAGCTCTAATGCTACTTCCTAGTCTTCATCGCGGATCCAAATCAGAAGTTTCAGAATTTGGTTAGAAAAGAAATGCTCCTACTGGATTTATGAACTCTGAACTTAATTGCTATATATCTTTTTTTATCTCCCCACATGATATGAAACTTGTTGATGTTAAGTGATCACACAATCAATATGTATCCGTGTCTGAATGAGTTTGTTGAGGGGTCGCTTTCTTCCCCAACTTTATATCTGGTTCTTGAGTTGGGTGACTGAAAAATCTGCACGTGTAGAAATTCGTGAGAGGACGTGTTAGCCTCTTTGTTTGATGATGTTTAACAAACAATTTACCACTAATGTTGTTTGTCTAGTGCTTATGTATTTCTATTTATTGTAGACAAACAGCATGTCGGAGGATGGATGAAATTGCGCTTTCATGATCATATCCAATGGAGGTTGGCGGAATTGTGGAGTAAAACGTTGCAATTCAAGTTGAAGATCCAAGTTCAAGCTTCATCCGCAAGTGTACCAAGATAGAGCTTCGTTGAAGATCACAAGCTTGGGTATAATTAGTTTAGGGTTTATATAATGCGTGTTAGTACTTTAAGCTCAATCACATACACATACACGTTTTGGTTTTGTATATATATAGTTATATATATACATATATGTTTTAGTTTGATAGTTTTCAAGTTTTAATATGAAACAATTGAATATAATTAGAAAACATATTTTTGTTTCATACTTACATGCATATATATGATTTTATCAATATCAATTTTATTTAGTTCAATGAAATCATGTTTATTGTTTTTTGAAAAGTTTGCAAAATATGTAATTTTGTGAAAATATTATATTCTTAGTTTTTGGATTTAACAATAATCATATACATCTTTTATTAAGTCTATATAATCATTTTGTAATGTTTCAAAACATGGTTAAGATAAAATGTCAAAACTCATATGTTTACATTTTTATGTTTTGGACTATTTTGCAAAATGATGATATTTTTTATTTGGGAGGTTTTTTTTGAAAACCAGTTATTGTAGCATGTTTATTATCATGTTTACAATCATTTTTCAAAGTTTTATATTTTTTAGAATTTATTTGATATTTTTAAACGGAGTTTTAAAATCAGAAAACAACTTTCAAAACCTGTTTTTCATATATCAGTTTGCGGTCGACCGCCACGGTCGACCGCCTTGAGTCCAGATACTCAGATTGTTTTTTGGTGGCTCGCGATCTACCGTAGCGGTCGACCGGATTAAGTCCAGATTGTTTTGCGGTCGACCGCCACGGTCGACCGGATGTTTTTCTGAGCCCAGAATTTACCTCTGAGCTGCTCGCGGTTGATCGCACGTTTTTCACGGTTGAGCGCCGATCGCCCAAAGGCTATAATTTGTACAGAATCTGATTTCTGATTCTGTGGGCTTTTTGGTCTTTTGCTTGGGATTTTTGGCTGAGGTTTTGGATGGCTATATATACCCCCCTTGCTCTCATCCTTCATATGGCATTTAAGAGAATGTTTTAAAAGAGTTCAACAAGGGTTTAAGCTTGTTTTGTGTTTGTTTAAAAGAGTGTTTAAGAGTTTTGTTTGTGAAGAGAATTTCACAAGAGTTTGAGGAGATCATCAATCTTGTTTGGTCTTCAATCTACATCCCTCCACTATTGTTTTAGAGAAGTTTTTTAAACTCTTTATCTAGCTTGTTTATGCTTAATTTTGTCATATTTATTTTGCTAGATTAAATTGAGTTTAGACTTGTTTTGATTTATCTCTTTGTTCACACACAACCTATTGAGCTTATTGTATTTACATTCATAGTATTATTTGGGGTGTGGGATTGTGACATTGAGTGTGAGCCTACATTGAGTTCTCATCTATTGTAGAGAACAAATTTGTTGTATTCGTGCCTTATTGTGAGTGTGATCTCGTGGAGATCAATTGTGTAAGTTGTGAAGTTTTCAGTTAGCTAAAAAATCGTATTGTGTAAACGTTATTCGAGTGAGTGTAGAAAACCCGGTTGTGATAGTGGATTTCTCCCCGGGGGTGGGGAATGGAGACGTAGGACGAAAGGTCCGAACTCCGTGATCTATTGTGTGTTTGTATTGTTTATATTGCCCTATCACAATTGTATTTAGTTTAGATTGTTTACCCTTGTATTAATTTATATATCCTTGCATATATTTCATCATATACCTTTTTGTTAGGATATATCTCTTTGTTCATATTGCATATTCTTGCTCATAACATATTGTATATCTATCTTGCAAGAATAATTTATTAATAAGTTTTAGTTGGCATAAAATCGGAATAGATTAACATAATACCCTAATCACCCCCATAGGGTCCAACAGGACGGGGTTTGGTTCCCCGTTGTATCTCCGACGATCAAGTTAGCTGGTGAACTTGAGTGAGATAACTAAGAACTGTGAGAGTTCTTATGTCTGTGCAGTATGATTTTCAGGTTCAGAGAATTTGAATCAGAATCCATAATTCAGGATCCAGCCCAAGTTGAAATAGTATCTTTATTTATACCAAGGATATAAGGGTAGATTGGTCATTTTGGCCGAGCATTGAGAGGCGGTGGCGAAGTGTGGGCCGGCGGTTGCGTCAGTACATGCTTTACATGTGTCAGCTGGTGAATGGGGGAATGATCACTTCAGCATTAAACGAGAAGTGAGTGGTGGCCTGGCGGTGCCCCACGTGGTTCGATGAGTCATGAAGGCTATCGGGGCTAAAGGCATGATCCGTCTGTCATGCATTAAATGCGATGCTGACACGTTGTCAGTGAGAGAGGCTCGAGGCAGAAGTTGTCCTTTAGCTTTGCCCAGAAATAACGCCTATCGAGTCGTCCTCGTGAGACGTTGAACAAAAGATCGAGTGGACTCCTAGCGAGTCGTTTTCAACAAGAGGGTCGACTGGTACCGCCTTTCGAGTCGACATAAAGGAATATCGACTCGACGAGTCGTCTAAGTCGGAATCCTCGCTGGACTTAGGCCGCCAAGTTGATTGGGACATTGTATGTAGAAATACACATGTCCTTTGCTTGGCAATGAGTTGCACTTTGGTGAAATGAGAACACTATAACAGTTTAATGCCACGCCTCATGCTCGGTTGTTGGAAATTCAGCAACTATATATGCAATTTAAGTTGTACTTTTCTACATCAAACGAGTGTAATTGAATTTTGTCTACCGAAGGTATTGTGTTTCAGTAGGTATTTGCAACCTCGTACCACCACCACCACCACCACCACCAAATAGACATTTCATTTTTTTCATTTTAAGAGACAATTGAAACAACTCTGGTGTTAATTTGTATTTACAAAGTTTGTTCTCTAAATTTACAGTTTATGTTAGCAAAGTCCAGTCTAGTTACTAACTGTGATTTTGCATTTGACAATAAAATTGTTATATCTGCATCAACAGGTTTGTATGCAGTCAATCAGAGAGAACTTTGGAGGTATGTAGTAGTAAATTAATGCCCTGGGGTATAATTTTCTCCCTTTTCTGTCTTTTTCCTGAATCTGTGACTTCTTATTATCCATCTGGGTGCTTTACCTACTTTAGCACATAAACCACCTGTACATGTTCACAGAATGCTAACCAAATCATAAGTATTAATGATAATGGGCAAAGATGAATAAGGATGATGATACTGTTTACTTGTTTACTTGCATGTTTGTTCCGTAAATTTAGAGATTTAAGTGGAAAATGTAGTTACATGCATGCAAAATACTTCCAAGCGACGGAAGAAGTATGTAGAATACTTTCATATCGTCTCATTGTGCATTCATATCATTTTTGGTGAGGACAAATTTTCAAAACAAACCATCTTTGAAACTTATTTTTAAAAAACGATATGTTTCAACTTTAATTATCAAAACCGACTTAGTTTCTGCCTCAGCGCTGAAACTGGGTTGGTTTTGGCGAAAAAAGTTCCCAAATTTCACGGGAGTTGAACTCCCATGAAGTTTTTTACATATTAAAACTTCAGGGGAGTTGAAGTCCCGTGAAGTTTTGATATGTAAAAAACTTCACGGGAGTTCAACTGAAGTTTGGCAACTTTTTTCGCCAAAACCGACCCAGTTTCAGCCATTGAGGCTGAAACTAGGTCGGTTTTGGTAATTAAAATTGACAAAGATCGTTTTTGGGGAATATTTTTGTAAAAGGGTTGGTTTTCAAATTTTTTCCTTTTGGTAATTGTTTCTACATTTTCACTACTCATTAATTGGTTGATTTTGTATTTGAAACCTATTTTTTTCATAGAAAAAATTGTTTGTGCCGCGCCCTTCATAGCTATTAACATAATATCTCCAAAATATTGAACTTATTCGTATCCCTTCTTGGAATAGCAAGGGCTCGTTGAATTGAGGGCTAGTTTTATCTTATTCAATAATCTATACTATTATTAAAAAAAAACTTTCTTCATGCTATAGTGATTTTGTCCTTCAACTCTCTTTTGTCTTTTTTCTGTATTCTCAGCTCGCTCTTTTTTGTCCTTTATCTATTCCCTCTTGCTGACATGATTAAAATAATATAAATGATTTTTTTCGCAAAGGACTAAAATGATAGTTTCATTTAAGGATGTGATGACTTTTTGATAATATCACTAATTTTAGCTTTAAAAAGGCTAAAGATAAATAGAAAATTGAGAATTTTTCTCATAAGATCCTGAATATGTTTAATTTTATATTTAAATCCCCAAAATTTGATATCTTGAATTTATAGCATGAATTTTTAAGTTATTTACAAACTAGACATTTCTTGTTTGAATTTAGATCCTCGAAAAGTAGGAACTTGAGAATAAAAAAAGACGTGCAAGAAAATATTCACTGTTTAGTTTTTAGATCTTTGCTGGTGTAACCGTGCATAATCCTTCAATTTTTATATAAATCTTATAAACATTACAACAACAACAACAACCAAGCCTTTATCCCAAATGTTTACGGTTGGCTACGAGAATTCTATTTTTTCATTCTATTTTGTTACGGGTCATTTCCTCTGTTACGTTAGGGCCTGTTTGGATTTGTAGGGGGTGAAGGGAAGTTAAGGGAAACTGAGAGAAGGGAAGGGAAGGGAAGGGAAGGGAGTTCCCTTCCCCTTGGTTACACCCCAATTTGGGGGGTAACAAATTTTATACTAATAGGGGGTGAACCAAGGGGAACTAGGGTGAATTAACTTCACCTCCTAAGTGTTCCCAAAATGAATGGTTCCCCTAACTTCCCTTCATCCTCATTCCCCTCAATCCAAACAAGCCGTTAGTCTTAATTATATTCTTCTTAATTGCTTTTGATCAAATCATTTTAGGTCGGCCTCTAGATCTCCTAACCCCATTAACTCTAATATTATCCTTTTTTTCTAATTGGTGCACTAAGGAGTTTTCTTTGTACATGACCAAACCATCTTAATCTATTATCTCTCATTTTATCCATTAACATTGTTATAATAAAAATTAGATTGCAAAAATATAAAATTTTAAATTGGATTTTTTAATGAAATTTACCAGTAACATTGCTATTTGTTTTCTCTTACATGTGCATTGCACATGCAAAGCTGAACTTCAGAAACTTGAAAATACTTTTCAATGTGTAAATATATTTGTACGTATAATTTTCTCTTCACCAAAATAAAGGAGTTGATGGTAACTTGGCAGTAACTTGATGAGAGTGTAGTCGATGCCCTTATTTTTAGAACCTTTTGAAGGCGCTCTTTTTGGTACTTTTTAGTAGTAAATAAATTTATATGCAAAAAAAAAATCATGATATTATTTCGTCTATTATTCCAAGTTTATGATAAACCACTTAAAGTTTGATATCCGTAAAAGCATTAGTTCTTTCTGTATTAAATTTGTGCTACCAAATTTGAAAAACTGAAAGGTTTTTGAGAAGATAATAAGTCGATGAGCCAAAGCAAATCCCACGTGATTTTTCTTTAATTATTTGTGTGCGTGTGTAAAATAATTGTTCTACACTTCAATTACACTTCCGAGTGGCAAATATTTCCTTGTACGTACGGTCTTAGGAGCAAGCCTTTTATTTTCTTTAATTTATTCTCGTAGGCTAGGATTATAGGATAACTCTAGCCCTAATTAGCTATGCTCCCTAATCCTAATACAGAGGCATAAAGCTGTTCGTAAAGGAAAGTGAGAAACATGAGCAAGTTCCAACGCAAACGATGATGATTCCAGACAAAATGAGTTAAAATGCTTCAAATGCTAATGCTTTGGTCTTCTTCTCTATAAAGTTGCAAATATTCAATTTGATAATTGTCATGTCATTTTAGTTTTCCCAAATTACCTTTGAGCCATGACATTCGAAGAAATAATTTGAAGAGAGCTCCTTGATTTGGTGTGGGGTTTTTTTTTAAAACATGGATTTGAATTTATCTTAACACAATGAACACCCATGTACGAACCATTAAGTATGGGCCTGAGGGCTGATTAACTATTACGACTTACACGTACAGTGGCTTTTATTATCAGTTTTATGGGCTGGGAGCTCAGACTCCTGCAACAATCTTATTTTTTTAATCAAGTTTAAATTCGTGACCGTGAGAATTGAACCTGGACCGCTCTAATACCTAGTGAAATGGCCCTTCAACGCATTCGATTCCAAAGTTTTGAAAAAGATTAAGGATAACAATTTTATACTCTAACAATTACCTCTCGTTAGGTTTTATAGTTTTTTGGCAGTTTGATCCTTGGTTCAGTCACTTTGTCACACCTCAGATTTCTTATTTCTTCTGCTGAGTCAGTCCAAGATTCTGCAACGTAAATTGTTAAAGAGATGGAGGCATGTTTCATGCGGTAGTCGCGAGTCTTGCGGTGTCTTAAGACCCCCTTAACTTTCTTTTGTTTTTACCTTGTTTGCTGCTTTTTTGTGTGGTTGGTAGGTTGCGGACTCTTTTATAATGCTGCACGTATTGATCTTGGACTTGTACTTTTGCCCATCTTTGTATTGCTTGTGCTGATGAAAGGGCATGGAATGTTAAGAATCAAAGCTTTGAAGAGAAAGAAACTCAACAAATGTGGGAATGAATCTCATTATCTTATTGAACAACTCGATTAGGCTTCTTAAATATTACATCTTAATAGATTAGGCTTCTTAAATATTACATCTTAATAGAAAATGAAAAGAACTAGTTCACGATAGTTACAATTGCAACGTGATTTCAGCAACTGAGTGCAACAACTGAATAATTCAAAACAAACTAAACATAACCTAAAGAATATGACTTATTTCAACAGAACTCAAACTGAAAGCTAAACTTTAGGAAACTCTAATAACCATTCTGACTTCTCTTCATTCCCTCCCTAAACTAGTTCTCAACTAGTTTAACCCGGGAACTCGATGAACACCAAGCTGAGCTCTAAACTTCTGGACAGCTTCCAAGGTAAGAGGCTTTGTCATCACATCTGCTAATTGGTTTTGCGTCCCACTGTATACCAACTCAATAACACCATCTCGAGTTAAAGCACGAAGGAAATGGAATCACACATCAATGTGCTTACTTCTACCATGGAGTACTGGATTCTTTGACAATTGAATAGTAGAACTATTATCACAAAAAATTGTTGTACACTTACTCTCCTTCAAGCTTAGCTTCTCAAAAATTCTCTTCATCCATATAGCCTGACTTGCACATCCAGCTGCAGTCACGAATTTAGCCTCTGTAGTGGATAATGTGACAATTGGCTATTTCTTAGAAGACCAAGCAACAACTCCTGAGCCAAGCATAAACACATATCCCGACGTACTCTTGCGATCATTCAAGTCTCCTGCATAATTACTATCTGTATATCCAACAAGTTCTTCATCTCCTCCTTTCTCATAAAAGATACCAATCTCCAAAGTTCCTCTCAAATACCTCATGATTCTCTTGACCGCCATCATGTGTAATTCTGTTGGTCTCGACATGTACTTGCTCACCAAACTCACAACATGCATCAAATCCGGCCTCGTAGCTGTGAGATACATAAGGCACCCCACCATTTGCTTGTACAGAGTCTCATCAACCTCAACTCCATTTTCATCTTTGAATAACTTGCAACCTGGAATAATCGGATAGTGGACTGCATTGTAATGTTCCATTCTGAACTTCCTTAAAACTTCCAGAGCATACTTCCTTTGGCACAAATGGACTCCATTTGACCTTTGCAAAACTTCAATGCCAAGAAAGAATCTCATTCTTCCCAAATCAGTCATATCAAATTCTTTAACCATAGAACTCTTAAATTCATCAAACATAAATTCATTATTGCCAGTAAATATTAAATAATCAACATATAAACTGACAAGGAGAATTTTACCTTCAACCTTTGTCTTGATGAACAGAGTTTGTTCACTGTAGCATTTTTCAAATCCCCGACTCACAAAGTGTGCCTCAATACGACTGAACCAAGCCCGTGGAGCTTGTTTAAGTCCATATAAGGCCTTTTTTTAACTTGTACACCTTCTGAGGACACTTCTTCAATTCATAGCCTCTTGGCTGCTCTACAGACACGTCTTCCTTCAGCTCTCCATGCAGAAATGCTGATTTAACATCAAGTTGAAAGAGACTCCATCCTCTTTGATCTGCTAATGCCACAATCATCCTTACAGTATCCATCCTCGCAACCGGTGCAAAAACTTCCATATAATCGATCCCTTGTTGTTGTATGTAACCTTTAGCGACCAATCTAGCTTTGAACTTGTCTAGCTTTCCATTCTCCTTAAGCTTAGTCTTATACACTCATTTCAGCCCTATCTTCTTCGCACCAGTAGGCAAATTGGTGAGCTACCAAGTATCATTTCTCTCTATTGCCTTGATTTTAGAGTCCATTGCTAACCTCCAGTTCTCATATTTTACTGCTTCTTCAAAATGAGTTGGGTCAGAAGCAGAAAAGAAAGCTGAAAGCAAATTCATACTTACATCTTCCTCTTCTGAAAGTCCCTCTCCACTATCATAATCTTGCATTCGAATTGGAGGTCTTCTAATTCTTCTACTTCTCTCTTCTTCTAGACTTGTTGACTCTCTTTGATCTCCTGCTTCTGATTCCTCCCTCACTTCACCCATAGCTTCTTCATTTTCCTCACTGGTTGTACCATCAATGCCTTCATTCACTGTTTCATCTTCTTCTTTATCATTCCATTCTAAATCAGCGCCCAACACAAACTCTTCATTGCTCTTGTCCCAATCCTAAGACTTGTCCTCCTCGAACACAACATCCCTACTCACAATTACCTTCTTTGTGATAGGGTTATAAAGATGATATTCCTTGGATTCTTCACTAATGCCCAACAACACACAAGATAAGCTCTTTCCCTCCAACTTTGTTCTTTTTGCTTCTGGAACATGTACATGAGCCACACACCCAAACACTCTAAAGTGTTCCACTGATAGCTTTCTTCCGCTCCAAGCTTTGTCGGGAGTCTGATCCTTCATAGCAAAAGTTAGACATCGATTAAGAACATAGAATGTCCAATTTACTACTTCTGGTCAAAAGGTCTTGGGAAGCTTATTTTCAGATAAAATGCATCGTATCACTGTTCGATTTTTGCGCTCAACCACTCTGTTCTGTTGAGGAGTATATGTTACGGTCACTTGTCTTTTGATGCCGTGCTCCATGCAAAACTCATTGAACTCAAAGGATGTGAAATTTCTCCCCCTCAATCTGTTCTCAAGCATTTAATATACTCTTATGTTTCTTTTTCAACATAATTCTTAAAGCGCTTAAACATGCGCAATGCTTCTGACTTTTCTACTAAAAAATAAGTCCATGCTTTTGTAGTAAAATCGTCAATGAAACAAATGACATACCTCCTTTTGCTATTAGAAATAGGAGATATTGGACCACATATATCAGCATGAATGAGTTGAAGTCTTTTTGTAGCCCTCCAATTACTCTTCCTTGGAATTGGATCTCTATGTTGCTTCCCAAATAGACAACTTTGACACACTCTTGATGGAGACTTGAACTGAGGCATACCTTCTACCATCTTCATGTACTGCAACATCCTTAGACCTTTGTAACTCAAGTGTTCGTAGCGACAATGCCACATATGTGCTTCATCATGTGAAGATGTGTAGAGGCATGATGGTTTTGAATCAATGATCTTTTGAGGCAAAGAGCTTGCAATCATCACAAACATCCGATTTGTTGTTATGTCAGATGTTACAATCAGTCCTCTCTCTGGATGATATATCTTGAGCCTTCCATTTTGAATGAGAATAGTCAGTCCCCTTTCTTGTAGTTGTCCGATACTCAGCAGATTATTTCTCAATTCAGGCACATAATAAACTTCACTGATAACATGAGTAAAGCTTCCTATTTTCAATCTCACATTACCTCTGGCTGTCACTTCCATTCTTGCGTTATTGCCCAGCTTCACTCTGTGTTTGAAACTTTCATCGAGATCACAGAACATACTCTTGTCACCGCTCATATGATTGCTGCATCCCGAGTCTAAGAACCAAATATCTTCTCTTCGAGCTCCATTCTCTTCTTCATAAGCCATGAGCAACATCTCTTCTTCTTCTTCTCCCATCTCGGCATAATTAGCTTCTTTATCCCAGCTTGGACACTCAATTGAAAGTGTCCAAGTTTGTGACACTTATGCACTCTACAATAGCCTTATTGTACATCTGCCTACCTCTTCCTCTTCCTCTGCCCCTATAAGCTCCTCGACCTCATCCTCTTTCACCTCCGTATCTTCTTTCTTTAGTTGCAACTTTCAATATGTGATCATCACTGCTGGTTCTTCTAAACTTTCATTCATAAACAATCAAGGAGCTTTGAAGTTCATCCACAGAAAGACAATCAATGTCGTTTGATTCTTCGATGGAGCATACAATGTAGTTGAACTTCTCGGTGAGAGTTCACATAATCTTCTCCATGATTTTGACATCTTGCACGTCTTCTCCATAATTGCGCATATCATTTTCCACCATCATGACTCTAGAAAAAAGTTCGTTACAGACTCTCCATTCTTCATCTCCAGAATCTCAAACTCTCTACGAAGAGCTTGAAGCTGAGCCTTCTTATCACTGATATTCCCTTGATACCTTGTCATCATGGAGTCCCATAACTGCTTGGATGTGCTCTTGTGGCTGATTGTCTTCAAGATTGACTTGTCTATTGACTGGAAAAAATAATTTTTGGCCTTCAAGTCTTTCAGCTTGAGCTCCTCCAAGGTTTTGCTCTGTGCATTGGCCAACACGATTCCAGCAGCCGGCTCGGTGTAACTGTAGGCGTATAAAATTGCCTATAGGTCCCTTAGCTTAGCTCAGCACGATGATTCGACAAAACAACGGACATTCGAGCGACAAGGCGACGAGGCACGCAAGCAACGGAATACGTTCGCGTGCGGGACCAAACCAACGGTTCGGAAAGTTAACGAGTCGTCCAACAAACAAAACGGACTTGAACTCAAACACCGAAGCGGAGCTACTGCCAAATGAAGATTCGGGGAATCGAATCAAGACCTGAACGAATCAACGAAGGGTCGAGGCGACAAGGCACACGAACAATGGAACACGTACGCACGTGGAATCGAACCAACGTTTCGGGGAATCACCGAGTCATCTAAACAAGAACGAACTCGGTGATATAACGATCGAATCGGGACCAATCCCAGACTCGAACTCAGAAACGGATTAACTGCCATATTTGGAATCAAGTCAATTCCAGAAACCGAATCAAATCCGAACGACGGAGAACCGGAAACACCGGAAAACGACGAAACCAGCGCACCTGGGGGAACTCGGCCCGAACCGAACCACCCTAAGGTGGCTCGGCCCAAACCGAGCCACCCTAGGGTGGCTCGGTGGCCGAGCCACCCCTGGGTGGCTCGGCTATGGCCGAGCCACCCAGAGGTGGCTAGGCACAGTTCTGTGCCAAAGGCACAGTTTTGAGTGCCTATAAATAGGCCTGGCACTCGTTCATTTGAGAGGACTTTTTCTGAAACTTCTGAAGAGCCGAAACTCTGCCGGATTGCGACCTCAACTCGGATTGTGAAGGCTTGAAGACTTGGACGACCAGATCTACGTGACACTACTCCGGATCTAAGCTTGGCTCTTAGATCCCGAGATTAGAGCGAGCGTTTTCTTGGTGAAACGATCCCTCTCGGCTACTATCTCCTTGGTGGGATAGTACCCGTTATACCACGTAAATCTGTTCATATCGAGATTGCGCGGTGGTCCACGGTACTCAACCCCGGCACAGGCGAAGAACCCCACAAAGCGAGGGACCGTAAAACAGGAAACTCGTGATTTGTTCAAGGAAAGTTGTAATTTTTATTTCTTTATTTTGATTTTGTTGTAAACCGGATCTTATAAAAAGACCGGATTTCTTTGTAAACGCATAAAGTTGTTGTCAAAGTTGTAACAGAATCATCAATGAAGAATAACACAATTTCCCGCGCGAACAGTAACCAGGATCAATTACGCTCCAATATTCTTTCGATCTCAGCAGATTCTCCATCAGCATGCTCTAGTGATCATAGTCCCCATCAAATCTGAGAATGCTCAGCAAGTTGTGTCCTTCAGTTGTCATCGTGATCTCACTCTTTCTCTCAGAGTATTTCTCTCAAACACCTTTTGTGTCTCTTGAAGTGTTTCACTCAGACACTCTCTCTCACATGTATTTCTCTCAACCACTCTTTTCTCACAATCAGGCCCGTTTGCAGGTTCTGATACCATAATGTTAAGAATCAAAGCTTTGAAGAGAAAGAAACTCAACAAATGTGGGAATGAATCTCATTATCTTATTGAACAACTCAGACTTCTTAAATAGCCTTTACATCATAAAGAAAGTGAAAAGAACTAGTTCACGATAGTTATAATTGCAATGTGATTTCAGCAACTGAATACAACAACTGAATAATTCAAAACAAACTAAACATAGTCTAAAGAATAGGACTTATTTCAACAGAACTCAAACTGAAAGCTAAACTTTAGGAAACTCTAATAACCATTCTGACTTCTCTTCATGGAATGGAGCTTTTACTCGTAAAAGAGAAAAGATGAAACAAACAAAAACAACAACCCCCATACAAATAAAAAATAAATCCAACACCGTTAGATAGGGTAGTATTAGGGTATTTGTTTTTCTTTATTTTACTCCCACATCAATTAGAATTCTAGGATCTCTCCTTTACTCTTGTATTTAAGCAGTACAATACAATGAGTAAAACAAGTCTCTCTTTTTTCTTCTTCTTAAAAGTCTCTTTTCTTCCTAGAACTCTATTCTTAATATGGTATTAAAGTCATCCTCTTGATCTCAGAGACCATTTTCTTCTTCCTCTACATCAAGCCGTCAAGGGGTTTTTTTGCCGTAAAACTCTGTGCTTCCCATCGATAGCCTTGACGCCCGATTAAATCTTGACCATCCTCTACTCACTGCAAAGCCCTAGCCCTAGTCTTTGCCGAACGACACTGTTCATTTGAGGGTATTGTTCACTCGTTGTCCGAGTTCACCACTGCCCGAGTTACTGTTCACCCTGGACTTTGCTACTTCGATAACAACATCTTCTCAGCCACCATCACTGCTAAGGATATCCCTCCAAGGATATCCCTCATTGTGGTTGATAAGATCCAACCAAGTTTGACTAGCTGGTCTTCATCATCCTTACGGCTTAAATCCTCGTCCAAACCCTACCGCTGCAAACTCTCATCTTGTGAAACCCTAGCGGTTCCTCCACCGTGAACCTTTGCCTGCCAACACCACCGTTGCTCCGATTGGTGTATTTACACAAACTATTCATTGCATGCACACATGGTGTTCGATGAATTGCCTTAGCAAGATTTCTCGCTCATTTGCTAGCCTCCAGCCAAGCGTTTTTCACTCACCGATGCCTGCAAGATCCGATCACCATGCCTCCTCTCGCGACCGTAGGTCCGCCGTCTCATGACCATCGTGCTTGACCATCGATTACTTCTGCAACATCATACATCGCCGCTTGCAAGATCCAGTCACTGCATCTTCTCCTGCGATTGTAGGTCCGCCCTCTTGCAATTATGGTGCATGACTGTCGATCACTACCGCATTAATAACATGATCTCGTCACCTGCCATTCCAGGCACCGATGTGCTCCAATTCAACCAACTCTCGCCAAGCCATGCCAATAACCATCTATGCAAAATTTTACTCATCTTATCCAAACTCACGGTTCTCTACCAACCGCAAGTTTGACAGGGAGTGTTAGATATATTAGTATTATGATATCTGATTTTCTTTATTTTAGTCTCACATCGATTAGAATCCTATGACCTCTCATTTTACTCTTGTATTTAAGTGGTTCAATACAATGAATAAAAAAGTCTCTTTTTCATAAAAGTCTCTTTTCTTCTCAAAAGCTCTATTCTTTAGACAAAGAAGGAAAAAAACTGTCTTTTTTGAATTTACCTCTATTTTATTTTTACATACTTACCCCAGAGTAAAGAATCATAACATTGTTCTTCAGACAAACAGACAGCTAGAGGTAAAAGAGAATAGGATTCACTTGGATCTATCTGTGAAATCAAAAGTAGAGAAGTAGAAAGTTCAAAACAACGATACTATAAGGGATTTTCCCGCAATTAACTCATTATAAAAAGGGATTTTTCACAAAATCCTCCTTTAAATCAGGGCAATTTTATAAAAAAAAATTACCTTTAAAGTTCAATTAGCATAATCCACCTTTAAAGGGGATTTGGTTGCAGTCAACCCCCTCAATCTATTTTCTGTTAAATTTTGACGAAAATTGTGAAAATATCCTTGAAAACAGGCTGAAAAAATGTAAAGTTTGGACATATCACATGTCTGACACTTGTATTTTAAAGGATATTTTAAAATTTTGGATTGAATTTTAATTAAAAAATAAGCCTAGGTGGTTGATTACAACCTAGACCTCCTTTAAAAGTTGATTTAACTATAAACATGGTTTTTGTATTTTCACCATATTGTAGAATGTTGTTTCTGTGAAAAAACCTATTATAAAAACATGATATTGTGCTTGTTCTTTTTTATTTTCTTATTGAAATTCTGTCCAAATCAAAGATTAGTTATAAGGAGGACGCTTTGTGTTAGGTTGAGGGTGGATACCAACCTCCGGCGGCGGAGGAGCTCCGACGAGCTCCAGGATGACGCGGTCGAGCTCCGGTAGTCACAGGCGAAGCCACAAGCGGCGAGGTCCAGGCGATCTTCGGCAGCACAGGCGAGCTCTGCGTTCGCACAGCTCTGCGTTCGAGCCTCCTCCGAACTCTGCGTTCGCCTCCCTCGAGCTCTGCGTTCGCCTCCCCCGAGCTCTGCGTTCTTTTTGGCGAACCCGACCTTTGCGTCAGGGTTATTCGCTGGCGACAGGCTGTCGCCAGCCCCTCATCTCCGCCTGTATAAACCCCCAACCTAGGGGTTTGGAAACCGTAGCGCTTCTCCCCCTCTCCTCCGATCTTTCTTCTCTGGCGGTGGCGAAAACGCCCAAATCGCAGCAGCGATTTAATCTCCAGCTTTCATTGTGTTTGAAGGGGGATTATAGTAGAGAGAGAGAGAGAATTAAAGAGGGGGTTTATATTAGGGTTATTCATTTATTCTCAAGTTGAGAATTGAAAGGGTTCATACCCTTTAATTATTAACACTGTAGCTACAGTGTTTCATCTGAGAAATCCCAGTTTTTGGGATTTGCTCCTAAATTATAATTTCTTGTTTGATTAATAAGAAATTGACTGTGTGGCTCCCGAGGACGTAGGCAGTTGCCGAACCTCGTTAAAACTTGGTGTACTATTCTCTATTCTGCATTTTCGTTGCATTAGGAATTTAGGTGTTTAAATTCCCAACAACTGGTATCAGAGCGTGAAACAATCTAGAGGAAGTCAGATTCAAGTGGGAGCCATGGCCGCAGATGAAGGAAAAATAAGACTTGAGAAGTTTGATGGAACAGATTTCGGATTCTGAAAAATGCAGATAGAGGATTATCTGTATCAGAAAAATCTGTATCAACCACTATCGGGGAAGAAGCCGGATTCTATGAAGGAAGAAGAGTGTAACCTTCTAGATAGACAAGCCCTCAGAGTTATCAGATTGACGTTGACTCGCAATGTTGCGTTCAACATAGCGAAGGAGAAGACCACGGCAGGTCTTATGGCAGCTCTCTCAAACATGTATGAGAAGCCATCAGCCGCGAATAAAGTTCATTTGATGCGGCGGTTATTCAATCTGAAAATAGCGGAAGGCGCGTCAGTAGCACAACACCTCAATGAACTTAATACGGTTACAACCCAATTGAGTTCAGTTGAGATTGAGTTTGATGATGAAGTTCGGGCGTTGATACTTTTGTCTTCCCTACCAGAGAGTTGGAACGCTACAGTCACAGCTGTGAGTAGCTCGTCAGGAAAGAAAAAGTTGAAGTTCGGCGACGTTCGTGATTTGGTTCTCAGCGAGGAGATCCGACGGAGAGAGACTGGTGAAGCTACAACCTCTTCAGTATTGCATACAGAGTCAAGAGGTAGAAATTCAACCAGAGGAAACGAACGAGGAAAATCAAACTACAGAGGTAGATCAAAGGACAGGAGGTCCAAATCAAGGAAACCAAGCAACAGCTCGAAGGCTATCGAGTGTTGGAATTGTGAAAAGACCGGGCATTACAAGAATCAGTGCAAGAGTGCACAGAAGGAGAAGGAGGCGAAGGCAGAGGTGAATGTCACTTCCACCTCAGGAGGAGACGGCGCATTGATATGCTCTTTGGAGAGCAAGGAGGAATCTTGGGTGTTAGATTCAGGAGCGTCATTTCATGCTACCTCTCAGAGAGAATTCTTCAAGAAGTATGTTCCCGGAAATCTTGGATACGTATATCTTGGTGATGATCAACCATGTGCTATAGTGGATAAAGGCGTGGTGAAAATTAAGTTGAACGGGTCAGTATGGGAGCTGAAGGATGTCAGGCATATTCCCGACCTGAGAAAGAATTTAATATCCGTAGGCCAGTTGGCTGGCGAAGGATATACCACGACCTTCCATGGAGATGATTGGAAGATCTCAAAGGGCGCAATGACAATTGCCCGAGGCAGGAAGACTGGTACCCTGTATATGACAACAGGTGCACGTTGTTTGATCTCAGTTGCAGCAGGCAATGAGACTTCAAAGCTGTGGCACCAGAGACTCGGTCATATGAGTGAGAAGGGGATGAAAATCATGCACACAAAGGGAAAACTCCCAGGACTGCAGTCAGTGGAGATGGATATGTGTGAAGAATGCATACTCGGAAAGCAGAAGAGAGTCAGCTTTCAGATGAGTGGCAGAACCCCCAAGAAAGAGAAGCTGGAGCTCGTTCACTCAGATGTGTGGGGACCAACAACCACCGCGTCCATTGGTGGAAAACACTACTTCGTGACTTTTATCGATGATCACTCTCGGAAAGTGTGGGTCTACTTTCTGAAGCATAAGTCAGAAGTATTTGAAGCTTTCAGGAGATGGAAAGCTATGGTCGAAAATGAGATCGGTCTGAGAATAAAGAAGCTCAGGACCGATAATGGCGGTGGGTATGAAGACACCGGATTCAAGAAGTTTTGCTATGAGCACGGGATCAGAATGGAGAGAACCGTGCCCGGCACGTCTCAGCAAAATGGTGTAGCTGAGAGGATGAACCGAACGTTGACAGAGAGAGCCAGAAGCATTCGGGTACAGTCAGGCCTGCCGAAGCAGTTCTGGGCAGAAGCAGTCAACACAGTAGCTTACTTGATCAACCGAGGTCCATCGGTTCCATTGGAGCACAGAATACCAGAGGAGGTATGGTGCGGAAAGGAGGTAAAACTCTCACATCTTAAAGTTTTCGGTTGTGTAGCTTACGTGCATATTAGTGATCAAGGCAGGAATAAAATTGATCCCAAGTCAAAGAAATGCACTTTCATCGGCTATGGTGAAGATGAGTTCGGCTACCGCATTTGGGACAACGAAAACAAGAAGGTGATCAGGAGCAGAGATGTGATATTCAACGAGAAGGTGATGTACAAGGACATGCACAAGACAGATGACTCAGAGAGCGAGTCAATATTTGTAGATGCAGATGATGTCCCGAGTAACCTCTTGGAAGAACCTAATGCAGAGGGTCCTCAGCCAGAAGAGCCTGTTAGACAAGATGGTGCGCAGGAGCCCGACGCACCAGCTCCGATATTAAGAAGATCTTCTCGTCCTCCTGTACCCAACAGGAGATACATGAACTATCTGTTATTGACAGATGGTGGGGAGCCTGAAAGCTTTGATGAAGCTTGTCAGTATGGAGATGCGAGCAAGTGGGAGCTTGCCATGAAAGATGAGATGAAGTCTCTCATATCAAACCAGACGTGGGAACTAGCTGAGTTACCCACGGGTAAGAAGGCACTCCACAACAAATGGGTGTACCGGGTGAAAGAGGAGCAGGATGGTTCCAGAAGATATAAAGCCCGGCTAGTTGTCAAGGGTTTCCAGCAGAAGGAAGGAATTGACTACACCGATATTTTCGCTCCCGTGGTGAAGCTAAATACTATCAGGACAGTGATGAGTATTGTAGCAATTGAAGATCTTCATCTCGAGCAGTTAGACGTGAAGACGACGTTTCTTCATGGAGATCTAGAAGAGGAGATATACATGCACCAGCCAGAAGGTTTCTCAGAAGAAAAGAAGAAGAACCTGGTGTGCAGACTCAAGAAGAGCTTGTATGGCCTGAAACAAGCCCCAAGGCAGTGGTACAGAAAGTTTGACGGCTTCATGCACAAGGAAGGTTTCCAGAAGTGCAACGCCGACCACTGTTGCTACTTCAAAAGATATCAGTCCAGCTATATCATCCTACTGCTGTATGTTGATGATATGTTGGTTGCAGGAGCAGATATGAAGGATATCAAGAGTTTGAAGCAGCAGCTGTCAAAGGAGTTTGACATGAAGGACTTGGGTCCAGCGAAGAAGATCCTTGGAATGCAAATCACGAGAGATAAGAAGAGAGGTCTCTTGCAGTTATCTCAGACGGAGTACATCAACCGTGTTTTGCAGAGATTTAACATGGGCAACGCCAAGCCTGTGAGCACACCCTTGGCCAGCCATTTTCGTCTATCAAAGGATCAGTCTCCTCAGTCAGAAGAAGAGAAAGAGAGTATGGCTCAGGTTCCTTACGCCTCAGCTATCGGAAGTCTGATGTACGCAATGGTCTGTACAAGACCAGATATTGGCCATGCAGTGGGAGTGGTCAGCCGGTTTATGTCGAATCCAGGAAAAACTCATTGGGAAGCGGTCAAGTGGATTCTGAGATATCTACGAGGCACCACACAGAAGTGTTTGCACTTTGGTAAGGGAGAGGTAGAAGTGCAAGGGTACGTAGATGCAGACTTCGGCGGCGAAGTTGATCACCGAAGAAGCACCACCGGCTATGTATTCACCGTCGGAACTACAGCTGTTAGTTGGATGTCACAGGTACAGAAGATCGTTACCCTATCCACTACAGAAACTGAGTATGTTGCAGTGACGAAAGCCAGTAAAGAGATGATATGGCTTCAGGGTTTGTTGACAGAGCTGGGATTTAAACAGGAGAAGAATGTTTTGCACAGTGATAGCCAGAGTGCGATACACTTGGCGAAGAATTTAGCATTTCATTCTAGAACGAAGCATATTACGCTTCGGTACCACTTCATCAGATCCCTGTTGGAAGATGATGTGTTGAAACTGGAAAAGATTCCAGGAAGTAAGAATCCAGCAGACATGTTAACAAAGACGGTGACAGTTCAGAAACTAGAGTTGTGCGTAACTTCAGTTGGCCTTCATGCATAGATGATGAGGGCGGAGCCACACAGGAGAGGAGCTTGATGAGATAGCCTGATTAACGTCGGTTTGGTCTCCAAGTGGGAGATTGTTAGGTTGGGGGTGGATACCAACCTCCGGCGGCGGAGGAGCTCCGACGAGCTCCAGGATGACGCGGGCGAGCTCCGGTAGTCACAGGCGAAGCCACAGGCGGCGAGGTCCAGGCGATCTTCGGCAGCACAGGCGAGCTCTGCGTTCGCACAGCTCTGCGTTCGAGCCTCCTCCGAACTCTGCGTTCGCCTCCCTCGAGCTCTGCGTTCGCCTCCCCCGAGCTCTGCGTTCTTTTTGGCGAACCCGACCTTTGCGTCAGGGTTATTCGCTGGCGACAGGCTGTCGCCAGCCCCTCATCTCCGCCTGTATAAACCCCCAACCTAGGGGTTTGGAAACCGTAGCGCTTCTCCCCCTCTCCTCCGATCTTTCCTCTCTGGCGACGGCGAAAACGCCCAAATCGCAGCAGCGATTTAATCTCCAGCTTTCATTGTGTTTGAAGGGGGATTATAGTAGAGAGAGAGAGAGAGAATTAAAGAGGGGGTTTATATTGGGGTTATTCATTTATTCTCAAGTTGAGAATTGAAAGGGTTCATACCCTTTAATTATTAACACTGTAGCTACAGTGTTTCATCTGAGAAATCCCAGTTTTTGGGATTTGCTCCTAAATTATAATTTCTTGTTTGATTAATAAGAAATTGACTGTGTGGCTCCCGAGGACGTAGGCAGTTGCCGAACCTCGTTAAAACTTGGTGTACTATTCTCTATTCTGCGTTTTCGTTGCATTAGGAATTTAGGCGTTTAAATTCCCAACACTTTGGTACTACACTTTTAGATAAACTGTATTAACATAAATTAGTGGGTGTTAGAATATAAAATATAACCCTCAATACTTATCATAATTTTAGAGTTATAATGTAATAGTTAGAGGAAATTTAAGATTCTATCAGGTGCAGATCCCACCAGCTATTAATTTAAAAAACAAAATTTCTAAAAACTGACACTCACCCTCAACATAATTTCAGAATTTTAGTCTAATGGTTAAAAAGAATTTAAAATTGGGTCAACAAAATCCATCATTGAGAGTTCCTCTGGCAGGTTTAATTGTAGACAAATTTGCGACCTCTTTCTAAACTTTTTTTTATAGATATTTCTAACCAATTACATCTATAATCTTCAGCAAATTCCTTTAAAAAAAAAACACTTACGCTTGAAGTGTTTTCCGCTGCCGCTAGTTAAATTAGTGATGACGAAATAGAAGCTTAAGTTATCTATTTTTCCTCAAATTATGTTATATATGTTGATGTTTACGAGAATGTGAACAAGATTGATGTTTGTTCGCGTAACCATTCGTCTGACAAATAGCAATTGATAGCACAGTTTGCATTCGTTGGCTATTAATGTTGTACTTCTTTCTCTATATAGAATCTACAAGTTTAGTCTAAACTATGAAGTGTCCGTTTGTTTTGATTTTTTTGAAGAGGAAAGCCTGTCAAAACTGTCAGTTTTGACATGTTTTCTTGCAAAAACGTTTTATTAGAGGCGTTTTTGCAAGAAAGCCTGTCAAAGCTGACAGTTTTTGTCAGTTTTGACAGCTTTCACACCATTTTCCTCTTCAAAAAATTCAAAACGGACGGGCTAGAAACGAACAGAAACTTGGAAGTAGTGCTAGAATACTGACTGACCTGTGTAAACCAACCATTAGCGCTGTCGGCATTTTAAGATGATGAATTATACAGGAATATGCGAAAATTCATTCCATCAACGAACTAATAACAAGTACTATATTTAGTGATTAAGAAGATTGCCATCAGCCACAATTCTATAAGAAAGATTCTAAAATGAGATGACCATGATAAAGACTCAAGTTGTACCCAAAAATGAAAAAAATATAAAAATATAAAAAAAATGATAAAATACACGATCATAACATTAATCCAAACTTCCACCAAAAAAAAAAAAACATTAGTCCAAACTTGAGAGTTCCTTTCACTTGGTATATATTACGCTCATATTACTTGCACTAGACAAAATTAGCCTCCATCTTACATCATTTAAATTGATCACCAAAGTTTTGATGCCAAACCAACACAACGCACCAAATATTAGGACAAAAAACATCTATACGCCTACATTATGGGGTACATGTTTTTGTTTAGATGTGACATAACAGGGAATCATCACAAGGCGTCCAATATGAGCTTCACATATAAATGTAAACGACTAAGATTAGTGAAAAAAATATAATATAGTAATATAAAAGCACAAGCTAAGATTAGAACTGAAACACGCATCTGTACTTTCACCCCGCATGACCGACGCATTAATATTTGTTTCCCTATTAGCTATGTCATTATTAATGAAATACATATGAATAAGCAGGCATCTAATTGATTTAATCAGTAAACTAATACTCTTGCATCAAGTGGCTAAATTCAAACGACAATGTTTTGTGAGATTTTATTATAGTTAAGAACAACTTGGTCTAAAAACAATAATAGGAAAAAAAAACTCTTGAAAAAGTATTTTTCGACTCGGCTAAAGTATATGAAGTGACGTTTATATATATATATTTTTTATTTTTATTTTTGAAAAATAGAAGTTCATTGATTATGAAGGGGTACAAGATCCAGAGCTAAACAAGGAAAAAGAAACTAAGGGTCGATCTCTGTCCAAAATGTTACAGATGACATAAACAGACCGAATTAGGCGATATTGAGAGCTGACATGTTTGCGACCTTCTCAGCATAAGAAAAAGCACATCTCTGGAAATTGTTAGCTATGATAAGAGTTAGAAGATACCAAAATATCGCTAGTTCATCAGCGTTCGATCATTTAACGAGTTAGAAGACCTTTATATGTAGTAGCTACCGCGATCACCGTCTGCTCAATGGTGCCCAGGTGAAACCCCACCACGCACCACTCTCAACACGATCAACTGGAGAGTCAGAACCAGTTGTTGCTGCATGCAGATTGTCCCGTTGTTGCTCTCTAGAACTCCATGAACGTATCTCAAGGGTCGTTTTTGCTAACCAATTAAACCGCATTAATTTTTACACGTACCTCTCCTCCCGCCCTAATCCTGTTTTGAATTTTGCCAAACCCCTCCCAGCACGTACACAACCAAGATAATTGCGAACCCTCAGTTAGTCAAAGAGATCCATCGCCTGTTGAGGCCAATCAAACGCACTGAAGACGCGATAATAGGGTAATAAGTAACGTTGACTGACGACGGCAATGCCCCCTATAGTGAAGATTTCGTCGTGTTGGGATTATACCATCAGCTAATTAATCTGCAGCTCAAGATTTCGGAATCCAAAATCATATTCCAAAATGCAGTTCCGGGAACAAAACGGGCCCCGAGGAAGCTAGAGAACCCCCAAAATATCCATGAACAATGGGATTCCCTCTTCTCTAGGATGCAGAGTCGATCACACGCGACAAATCTATATATCCTTGAAAGCCTCCGCATTCTGAGGGATTCCCCAGTCCGATGCCGTGCAGATTTCAGCTATCGTTTTATACTTAATTTCCAGTGCTCAATCACTGTGGCGGATATGAGTTACAATCTTTTTTTTTAATCTTTAATTATGCTACAGTACAATAATTTATAAAATAGTCAACAAATGTGTGCTAAATTAAAACATAATGGAGGCCTAATTAGTCCACTTAATAATCAGGTAATTAATATAGGATGTCCTTTTCTGCTGTCGTATGGAAGATGTCAATCAATCAAGCATTGATCAGCGATCCAAATGCCTATATAAAGGAGGCTGTGTTTATAATAGGTGAACCATCAAAAGATTTTCAGGATATAAATTATTTAAGAGAAAATAAAGAAAGAAATAAAAAAGAAAAAAGAGCTGGCCTTCGGCTTTGTTTCTTCTTCGTTGTGCTTGAATTATAAAAGGAGGAATCAGGTTAGAATTATTAAAGGAGAGGGGAGTTAATGCATATAGGGCCTCCCTTCGCTCCACACGAAGAATGAAGAAGATGATGATCTTCTCATTTTCTTTTTGTGGAGTGAGGGGAGCTCCCATTGATCTCTCTCTCTCTCTCTCTCTCTCTCTCTAGCACACAAACACATAATACCCACAAATCTATGATTTTTCTTCTTCTTGTTTTCAGTAAATATTTGTTAGACTTGGATGTGTTCTGTTATTCTGAGAAAAATGTTATTTTCCCTTTTTTAATAGTGATTTGATCTTGAACTTATACACTGTAATAATCTAAACTCTAAATGTTTACAGTTGAGTTGGATCTCTAGGGTAACTGTCAACTAGTTCAAGTTGACCATGTATCTGTTGGAAATTTTCAAATAAATAAAGATTATAGCTTGAAATAAATCCGAATTAAAATAAATGAGAGATAAGAAAAAACAGGCCTGACGGGAGCAGTCGTGTAAACACTGCCCTAGAAGATT
>BQKN01000949.1:343592-363651 GCA_022839385.1 Asparagus kiusianus
ATCGGACAAAGCCAATGAATAATTCAAGTAATATGATGAATAATTCAAGTAATATGAATGAATTGTTTGTTAATCATCAAAACTAGATTGAAAATAGTAGGCTCATAAACATGAGACCTAACTGTAGGCGTATAAAACTGCCTATAGGTCCCTTAACACAGCTCGACGACGTCAAACCAACCATCGGGCAACGTATCCAAACACGATCGTTAGTCCACAACACCGAAGCCAAGTGATACGCGGCGAAGCGGATTAACGAGGCTACGAGGCTGACGAACCGCAAGCAAACAACAGAATAAATCCACTCGCGTGCGGAATCAAGCTAACAGGTTGAGGAATCAACGAGTCATCCAACCAAGAGCGGACTCGGACGAATCGAGATCGAGTCGAGATCAGTTTCGGACTCGAACTCAAAAGCGGATTTACTGCCAAATCAGGATCCGGATTTACTGCTAAATCAGGTCAACGAATCAGGTCCGAACAAATCAACCACGGAACCGGAAAACGGAAACGGCGAAACCAATACCAAGAGGGGCTCGGCCGAAGCCGAGCCACCTCAAGGTGGCTCGGCCAAGGCCGAGCCACCTTGAGGTGGCTCGGTGGTTCGGCCACCTATGCACGGGCACAGTGAAGGTGGCCTATAAATAGAGGGGCTTGGGCTCATTTTCAAGGGTTGGATATTTCGGAGAGGCGAAGCTCTGCTGGATTCGAGGCTCAGAATTTAAAAAGATCCAAGCTTTGGGACTTCGAGGACTTGCTCTTCCAGATCCGGTGCTCGGCGATCGTCTACGCCAAATAAGGCAAGAGTTCGAGAGGAATCGGATCTCAGATCTACGCAGGCATACTCCGGATCAAAGCTTGGTCTTTGATCCCGAGAATCGCGCGATTATTTCCTTGGTGAACTAATCCCCCCCGGCTATTATTTCCTTGGTGAAATAATATCCGTCGTACTGCGTAGATCCGACCAGATCTAGATCGCGCGGTGGTCCACGGATAAACCCCGGCACAGGCAAACAACCCACGCAAGCGAGCGACCGCAAAACAGGAGCTCGTGATTTGTTCGACAAACATGAGAAATAATTGTAATTTTTCTTTTCTTTTATTTGATCTCATTGTAACCGGATCTTATAAAAAGACCGGATCTTTGTAACCGAAAAAAACAGTTATTCAAGATAACAATGGAATCGATGAAGAAAGATACGATTTTTCCCGTGAACAATCTGGCGACCACAGTGGGAGCCGACGATCTCGCTGCCGAGATCGAAGCGTCGCAGCCGCGGATCTCAATCCCGATCGTGGAAGAGGTCGAATACGAGTTCGACCAGGAGAAGTTCGAGGAATACCTGTCATCCTCGTCCGGATCTACCTCCCCCCGCAAGTCCAAGAAGTTCTCCTCCAGGAGAAAAACTCGTTGGTATGAAGATGTCGAAAATACCAACGAAGATCTCGCCCCGTTTGATGCCAAAGTCGCATCGGGTGAGATTCCTCCAACTCCCAACCAGGTCAGATCTGCTCTGGCCAACCCTTCCACCGCAGAGGGCGTGGTGACTCTCTCGAAGAGAGCCCGCCAAAGGCAACGTCAACGCCTTGCGAAACAATTCGCAAAGGCAATGGAGTCTGTTGACGGGATCCGCTACAACGCGGATCTGAAGAACAAGAGAGGTAAAAAGCCTCAACAACCAATGAATGGTAGCTCCTCCAAGCCGCCAACGAACGAGTGGGTCCGTGTCAAACGGAATCGTTCGACGCTAGAGGAGCGCATTCGCAAGCGCCGCGTACTATCAGCGCAGGCACGGGCTCAAGTCGAGGAAGCCCGTAGAAAGCTGCAGAAAGAGGTGGCCAAGAAGCCGCCATCAACCCGCAAAGTTTGGAGGCCGAAGTCTGAAGCGGCGATTCAGGCTAAGGAACGACAACTGCAGCCTTCAAAGGTTCAACCTCCGGCGAACCCCAAATCGCCGATGATTTCCATAACTGCTCCGGGAGATCCCGCAGAACCATCCCAAAGAAGGAAGTCAGTCTTGGAGCGCCTCGGTCCAATTCCCGAGAAGCCAAACAAAGCTCCAGTCCAAGAACGTTTGGGTCCAATAAAGAAGCCCCGAATAATTCAACATGCTGGGGGTCGCCGCAACCCTCAACATGACAAAGAAATCAGGGCAACTAAGCGCACTACTCTGCGCATCGAAGTCCAGGAGCCCGCCGAGGATTCACGCCCAAAAAGGCATGTTTCGAGGCATGTGACTCTCGAAAGCCCGAAGAAGGCAGTTCGCCCTCAGAAGGAAACGTTATCGTCTGATGACGATGACGTTATACCTGGGAGATCGTGCCAACACACGATAGGTTGCTCCGACTTTCAAACGGACGAGTTGTACTATCGTGTTGGGGGTACGAGCAAAGCCAGAAAGAGAAGTCCTCAAAGGCTAGAAACTCAATGCCCTTGTTCCAAACTCATCCGGGCGGTATTGTCTGAGTGCAACTGCATTAAGGCAGTCCCCGAAAGAGTTTCAGTTTTCGAAAGGCTTAGTACTGAAGCGCCAAAACCAAGGCGTAGGCGTTTCCGTCGAAGAACGGTGATCGAAGATGGAGAATTTTCGAGGGTCACCACCAATATGACCAGCAAAGGAACATCGGCACAGGACATTCCCGAGACGATTCCAGAGGTGCCCCGACGTGTAACTCGTCTGCAGTCTGGAGCTATCATTCGTGCAACGTATGGTAGGGTTCGGACAAGATTACCTTCGGGAGATGAAGAATCAGATGCTGGCTCGGTAGTTGCATCTGACAACACCGTATCCAGTGAAGGACAACCCCGCGAGTCATTCATGATAAGCGCGGAACAAGTGGCCAAGATGCTCGAAGAAGCCATGGCCAAACAACAGGAGAGCTTCAGGTTCGAAATGCAGATGGCCATGCAGAATATGAGGGAGATGCATGACTAACAGATCCAAGCTCTGACAAACCGGCAAGGCGAACCAAGTCGTCGTAACCAGGTTATTCAGGAAGATGAGCACACGGATACGGATGAAGCTCGCAATGCCAATAATCCACCCGTCAATGCAGGGGGTGGTAATGAGAATGCTAGTCACAACGCCACGCTTCCACCTCAGAATCATGCTAACGAAGATACAGGTGAAAGTTTGAAGATCAAAAATCTCGAAAGCAAAATCAATACGTTGATTTCCGCTCAAGAGATAAAGAAGACAGGCATTCCTTGTCCATACCCGAGAGAATGGGAATCAATCCCGTATCCGGCGAAGTTCAACTTAATCAACTTCACGCCGTTTGACAGGAAGGGTTCACCCACTCAGCATGTGATTTACTTCAAATCACACTTGGGGGTTATTTCTGGTAACGAACCTCTGATGGTACGGTTCTTCGTTGGCACTCTTCGCGGAGCCGCCTTCGATTGGTATCGCCGCCTCAAGCCAGGTAGCGTGAACAGCTGGGACGATATGGAGACCAAATTCCTCGCCAATTTCTTCAACGACGACACTGAGATATCTATTGGGTCGTTGCTGGACGAGAAACAGAAAGACGGGGAGTTATCGACACCTTCGTCAAAAGGTTCCGGAACAAGGCTATGAATTACCGGGACCCGATCACCGAGGAGTTCATTCTCCAGACCTGCCACAACAATCTTTCATTGGACGTGCTGGAAGCAATGGGGATAGCACCATCCAAAACGTGGAAGGATCTGAAGGTCCGAGGGGAGCAAGCTGAGCGATTCCTCAGAAGAAAGAAGGCGGAAAGAGGCCAACAAGCGGAGAATGCTCCAACGCAGAATTTCAACCCGAGGGGGAAGGTAAGGCACATGCTACTACAGTTGATGCTAACCAAACCTTTTAATTGCAACCTCAGCAACAGCAGCAGCGGCAACAACGGCCTTAGAAGCAGAAATCTTCGGAGCCAAGGTTTCCCAAAGTTTACTCCTTCAAAGATGATGAAGTCCCCGGCATCTTCAAATACTTGTTGGAGAATAACAAAATCCAGCTGCCGGCGATCGTAGATCAAGAAGGGGCCAGCAAAGTGACGGATCCGAAGTACTGCACGTACCATAGAGCGGTCCATCACCCTACGAGGTCATGCTACCACCTCAAAGATAAGATCCAGGCGTTGATTGACGTAGGGGTCATAACCCCGAAGCCTGCCAAGAATGTAGGAGCAAATGCAGTGTCAATCAGCTTTGGATCGGTGCCCACAACATGGTTCGAGCCAAAACACGTCACCAAAGTAGGAATGAAGACGGTGAATGATGATCCATATGGACAGCGCCAAAAGGGACTTGTGCCACACATAGCCCCAAACGGCGAAATCCTCTGGGTTCATCCGGATCTTATTGAAGATGATCAGTGGGCGACTTCCTCGACCAAGAAGGGTAAAGGCAAGGCCTGCAACGCTACTTTCGCAATCTTCAAAGAGGGTAGCGACGAAGCTCCTACCTTCCCGCTCTCCGAAGAAGAACAAGAAGTGTTTGCCACTAGGAGCGGAAACCAGTATCACTTCAACTATCCGTCGCCTAGTGATCAGTTAGCTGAGCAGGGGGTGACTAAACGGGGACCAGCCAAAACTCTCACGGAGCTGGGGGTGATTGTAGTTCCTAAACCGGTTGAAGATACTCGACGATAGCCGGCGGATAAACAGAAAGAAAAGAGACCCCAGGAGGTGCAGAATCCGAAGCAGTCTCGTTTCAATCGTCCGATTGGAAGGGATAAACCGGAGAGCTCGAACACTCCACGCGTCTTCGATATCATGGCTCAATTAGCCAATATTCCGACGCGGATAACGCTGTATGAGTTACTGCGGTTGTCTAAAGAGACCAGGGAAGCCTTATAAGAGGCCTTGGCCGATTCAGAAGCATTCCTTACTCGGGTCAAGCCGGTGTCGGAAGAATCAGAACCGTTAATTCAAGAATGCAATATAGCGGCTAAGAACCTTCCCTGCATTACCTTCACCAAAGAGGATATGCAGACAAAAAATTCGAATCATGATCGACCCCTGTATTTCATCGGGAACATTGGCTCTAGCGAAGTCAACCGCATCCAAGTGGATCCGGGTTCCGCTGTGAGTATTATGCCGCTTCGCTTGATGCATAGCCTCGGCATTCCAGTCAGCAAATTGGCGTCTACAGGCACTGTTATCTACGGATTCAACACCAGCGGGTCAAGGCCTTTGGGAAAGATCCGGATAAAATGTCAAATGGGTGATCTGAAGACGGAGGTCACGTGTTACGTGATTGATGCTGAGACATCGTATAACTTACTACTGGGTCGGCCTTGGATCTATAGTAATGTTATAATTCCTTTCACTCTCCATCAGTGTTTGAAATATGTCGACACAGATGATAGAGTCAGGACGGTGGTCGCGGATAAGCAACCATTTAAAGGGTTTGAGAATTATTTCACTGATTCTCTCCTTTATGGTAACGAATCCGATACTGAACCATCGGCCCAGGGCACGAACAGCGGAGAAGAAGCTGATTCCAAAGCCGGATTCGATTACAATGGATGTTTTGTTTTAAATGATATTGTACCCTTTGTAATCAATCTTAACGATGAACAATCGTCAGATGGTAGTTGTAACTGGCAACTTGCCAATATTGAAATAAAAGATGATTTAGAGTACTCGCTGTCTCTTGATGATGCGATAAAGGGATTGTATGATAATCCCGATTTATATACGCCACTCCGATCATCTTATGTAACGAAAAAACACCTCCAACATTCTTTCGGAACAACCCTGATCGTTCCTGCCAAAATAGGAGGTGAAAAAGAAGTGATTTACGGTAAATGAGAGAATTTTTCGTTACCAGATCATTTCCTAAGAGAAGATGAGGATGAAGATAAACCTGGCCGACATTTATCTAAGTATAGTCCGGAAGCGCGCAAGCTCATGGAAAAACAGGGATACGATTTCGTACTCGGAGAAGGTTTATACTTCGATCGAGGTTCCCGTATTCCAGCCAAAGCAGCATATGTACCAAAAGGGAAATCGGATGATTATTATAAATTCAGACGAGGACTGGGTTATGACTCTTCTTCAGAAGACGAGTGTTGCTGGTTAATCAATGACCAATCATCTAAGCAATACAAGGATGGGTACTCGTCAGATTCCTCGGAATAGGACTCCGATACAAGTTTGGGGGAAGTATTTAAAACCCTAATATCGAACATGACTACAGCTGATCCATCCACAATGGAGGATGACGATCAAATGCCAACGTGGGAAGACCCATGGGTTCATCACCTGAACAAGCAGTATGGTGATAGATTTGAACAGAGGGAACCCCCCACTGAAGACAAAATAGTCCAAATTAATATGGGCGATGAAGCCAACCCAAAGCCCATATTCATCAGCGATAGTCTTCCCCCAGATGAGAAGGAGGAATTAATTGCTCTCAATCAGGGAATATATCGATGTCTTCGCTTAGAACTATGAAGACATGGCAGGGCTCGACCCCAATGTGGCAATGCATCGCCTCGATATCAAGTCGGATGCCAAACCTGTCAAACAGCAGCAGAGACGGTTTCGTCCGCAGATTATGGAAGCCATTGAGGTAGAGGTTAAGAAATTGATCGACTCAGGATTCATCCGAGAGGAGCAGCATCCAGACTGGCTAGCCAATATTGTTCCCGTCATGAAGAAAACTGGTAAAATCAGGATATGCATCGACTTCAGGGACCTGAATGCGGCATGTCCGAAAGATGACTTTCCTCTCCCAATCACGGACGTCATCATCGACAATACGTGCGGATTTGAGAGAATGTCTTTTATGGATGACTTTTTAGGATATAACCAAATCTAGATGCACCCGGATGACGAGAAGCATACAGCGTTCAGAATACCCCTCGGTATTTTCTGCTACACGGTAATGCCTTTCGGTCTAAAGAATGCAGGCGCCACATACCAGCGAGCGATGACTAAGATTTTCTAAAAGCACCTCAGGAAAACAGTCGAATGCTATGTTGATGATTTGGTTGTAAAAAGCCGCAACAAAGAAGACCATATCAAGGACTTGAAGACGATGTTCGATCTCATGCGGAGTCATCAATTAAAGATGAACTCCACTAAATCCTTCCTTGGAATGTCCAGCGGAAAATTCCTTGGATTCGTCGTCACCACTAAAGGTATACACATCGATCCTGACAAGGTGAAAGCGATACATGAATTGCAACCCCCGGGAAATCTAAGAGAACTCAGAGGATTGCAAGGGCGTTTAGCTTACATCCGGCGGTTCATCTCAAATCTTTCTAGGAAGTGCCAACCATTTTCTAAGCTAAACAAGAAAGGTGTGTCATTTATTTGGGACGACGCCTGCCAAAAAGCACTCGAAGACATCAAAACGTATCTGACGAATCCTCCTGTTCTTGTCGCACCAAAATCAGGTAAACCGTTCTTGATTTACATCAAGGCGATAAACCATTCGATAAGTGCTTTATTAGCACAAGACGATGATAATGGTCACGAACAGGCGGTTTATTACTTAAGTCAGACTTTGGTAGGCGCTGAGTCCCGATATCCGATGATTGAGAAAGAATGTCTCGCATTGGTATTCGCAGTATAAAAGATGCGGCATTACTTGGTTGGACAGACGATTTACATTATCTCTAACGTTAATCCAGTACGGGTATTTATGACGCAACCGGGTTCGATGAATTGGCGGTTAGCGAAGTGGGCCCTTCTCTTGTCCCAGTATGATTTGCACTTCAAACAGCAGAAGTCGGTCAAAGGACAAGCGATTTGTGATCTTTTGGCGGCAAACCCGACAACAGATACAGGAGAAGTATATGATGACTTGCCGGATGAAACCCACGAGGTTAATACTACATCACACCAACAAGTATGGCAATTATACTTTGACGGTGCTTCGAGAGCAGTTAATAAGGCAGTAACCCCCGGATGTCCTAAAGTCTCCTCCGGAGTTAGAGTTGTCTTAGTTTCCCTGGGGAAGCATGTGATGCCTCGGGCTTACTCTCTGACAGACCCATGTTCTAATAACGTAGCCGAGTACAACGCGCTCCTCATTGGACTCAGTTTTGCCAAGGAGCTGGGGGTCGAATATCTCGAAGCTTTGGGAGATTCTCAATTGATAGCCAACCAAGTCCGTGGAGAGTATGAAGTCAGGAACCAAGACCTGATCCCATACCACCAGGAGGCCGTCAAAATGGTAGATTCTTTCAAAGAATTCTTTATTGAATACATCCCTCGTCTCCAGAACACTTATGCGGATGCACTGGCAGCACTAGCAGTATCACTTACGCAGCCACCCGAAACTGAACTGCTAGTCACAGTAAGATCACATCAACTCTGCATACCCATATACAATATGGATATCGAGGAGGAAGATGACAGAAACATAAACGCCAAGGAGGTGAACTCAACTCAAATCAGGCAAATCCTGAGATTGGCGTTTTCCCATCATTGACTACGTCCAATATGGTATTCTGCCAGAGAATGTAAAAGAAAGAGAATCAATCCGCCGAAGAGCACCAAGGTTCTTCTATAATACCGAGACCCGTACATTATACCGTCGAGGATATGACGATTTGCTACTCCGATGCCTTTCGAACGAAGAAGCAGAAGAAGTTCTTAAGGAAGCACACGAAGGAGAATGCGGTGCGCATCAGCCTGGTCCCAAACTGTATGATCGCATCAGGAGAATGGGATATTTTTGGCCAACAATGGTTCGTGATGCAATCGAATACGCCCGAGGATGTCACGCCTGTCAAGTGCATGCAAATTATATACACCAACCACCGGAACGTCTACATACGTCAACCACGTCCTGGCCATTCGAGACATGGGGTATGGACATTGTCGGTCCTATTTTCCCCCCTTCAGTCAAAAATGATCGATTTATTATCGTAATCACGGATTACTTTTCAAAGTGGGCTGAAGCAATTCCGCTTAAAGAAGTGAAGACGAACAACGTCATCAATTTCATCAAGCATCATGTCATATACCGACACGGCGTGCCAAGACGGATCATTCATGACAACGGTCCACAGTTCATAAGCAACGCTTTCGTCAGATTCTGTGACAAGTTCAAGATTCAAGATGTTTCGTCAACAGCTTATTATCCCGCTGCGAACGGATTAGCTGAGGCTTTTAACAAGACGATCATTAAGATCCTGTCAAAGCTCGTGAAGACCAACAAACGAGACTGGGACGATAAACTTGGTGAAGCACTCTGGGCTTATCGTACCACTGTACGCACACCTACAGGAGCTACCCCATATTCGTTGGTATACGGATGTGAAGCTGTGCTACCTTTAGAAATCCAAATCCCGTCTCTTCGGATTGCTCTCGCAACGGAGATGACGACGGAGGAACAACATCAGAAACGTCTCGAAGAACTCGAAATGTTGGATGAAAGACGCTTGGAAGCTCAACAACACATCAAGTTTTATCAA
Source organism: Asparagus kiusianus (assembly GCA_022839385.1). NCBI lineage: Eukaryota > Viridiplantae > Streptophyta > Magnoliopsida > Asparagales > Asparagaceae > Asparagus > Asparagus kiusianus. The sequence continues at coordinate 353,000 of BQKN01000949.1, forward strand.
GCCAGAATATCTAGGGCTTTTAACAAAAGAGTCCGACAGAGAAGCTTCAAGGAAGGAGATCTGGTCATCGCTGCTCGCCGACCGATAATCCTCAACTCCAAGAAGAAAGGTAAATTTGAACCCAAATGGGAAGGACCGTTTGTGATAGACACAGTCTACTCAAACGGTGCATATCGCCTCGTTTCTCTAGAGGGCGTCAGGCAATTAATGCCAATAAATGGGAAGTTCCTAAAAAAGTACTATCCCTAGTACATTCAGGATAACCCATTTATCGGGAAGTTTCTCGAAGAATATTACACTTAATATTCTAGAGGATAACCCGAAATTATCTCTTACCACCAAAATCCCTCACTGATCAATTTCAATTGACAGTGAGTCCACCAAAAATGTCTTTCTGGTTTAAACCACCCACAAATTCCCCTCTTGATTCTTTCCACGAACAAGAGGTCCACTTTCAATTCAGAGCCTCCTTTCGATAAACAAAAGAACTCCCTTCTTTTCTCTTTGGTTAAACCTCTTCATGGTTATAACCAAAGTTGAAATTTCATTTCGATAAACGAAAAACTCATCTAGATAACCGATCCTATAAAAGGTAAGCTTATTTAGATCTTCCGGATTCTCGGAGTGGAGATCCCACTTCTAGTTTCTTTCTTGCACTGGAAATAGAATATAAAATTCTTTCTTTCCAGAATCAAAGAATAGAATATAAAATTCTTCCTTCCTTGTTCGGGGAATAGAATATAAAATTCTTCATTCCCACACCAATCCTTTTCCAAGAATTTAGGATTCATCCTAGGAAGTTTATCTCGAATCCTAAGCAGGGATAAGTCTGCGCCTAACACGCGCTGCCGGTTTAGTCTTTCTCCGTAGAAGAAGACACCAGAGTTCGATTCTAGGGTATTTTATCCTGAAACCTAAGCAAGGATAAGTCTGCGCTTAAACCGTGCCGCCGGTTAGTTCTTAACCGTTAAAAAGAACATTCGCCCACATATTCAACATTGTGGCAGGTTGTTATTAATAACACCAAAATCCATGCCTTACACGTGTGGGGAATTTCATTCTGAATCCTAAGAAAGGATATGCCGATGCCTAACACGCGCCGCCGGTTTAGTCTTTCTCCGCAGAAAAAGACATCAGAGTTCGATTCTGGGGTATCTTATCCTGAAACCTAAGTAAGGATAAGTCAGCGTCTAATACACGTTGCCGGGTAGCCTATTCCCGTAACAATGGCGAAGTCTAGGTATTCGAAGTCGTAGCACAAAGTCTAAGGGAGTTCATTCCGTTAGCACAACGTCACATGCGGAACGGATTTAGACAATCCGTATGCTAGCCCGACTCAAACGGTAGTCGGTAAAGGCTAATCAAATCCGTTGAAGGCTGGGGGTTAGCCAAAAATCCTAAAGTCAACGCCTAACACGCGTCGCCGGGTAGCCTATTCCCGTAACAAATGGTAAAGCCTATGTATTCAACATCATAGCACAAAGTCTAAGGGAGTTCATTCCTTTAGCACAACGTCACATGCGGAACGGACTAAAACAATCCGCATGTAAGCCCGATTCAAACGGTAGTCGGTAAGAGCACGTCAAATCCGTTGAAGGCTGAGGATTTGCCAAAAATCCTAAGTCAACGTCTAATACACGTTGCTGTTTAGTCTTTTCACAGGAGAAAGACGAAGTCTACGTATTCAATATCGTAGCACTAAAAGGGTTAACTCTTTTAGCTTAACGTCACATGCGGAACGGACTTAAACAATCCGCATGCTAGCCCGACTCAAACGGTAGTCGGTAAAGGCTTATCAAACCCGTTGATGGCTGAGAATTTGCCAAAAATTCTATAAATACGAGTCATTAACGCATCAACTTCGTAGATTGGTCTCGTGACTCGAATATCTGCCACGCTCTAATTCCTTAAGAGCTTAAACTGTGTATACTCCAGAAGACGTACGAGTATAAACTGTGTCGGACGCCGGACAACGCGTCGCAATGAAGCTTGGACGCCGGACAACGCGTCACAAGGAAGCTCAAACGCTGGACAACACGTCACAATGAGGCTCAAACGCCGGACAATGTGTTGCAAATGAAGATTCAACACCGACAATCGATGGTCAGCAAACTCGAGCTAAGAAGTCAGGAAATCGAGAATCAACTTCAGGTTCAAAATTCCGACAGACGGTCAGATAATAAATGCAGCACCGGAACCCTTACATACATTCGACAAAGCACCGAATAGCCTGGAGGACTGAAGGAATCAAGAATAGAAGCCATTCCAAATATCCCGTCATAACCGATTGAAGGATGGGACGATCATATCCAAAGTATTCCACTCTTCTATAAAAGAACGAGGCTGAACTACTTTGGAGGGGGTATCTGTAGGCGTATAAAACTACCTATAGGTCCCTTAACACAGCTCGACGACGTCAAACCAACCATCGGGCAACGTATCCAAACACGATCGTTAGTCCACAATACCGAAGCCAAGTGATACGCGGCGAAGCGGATTAACGAGGCTACGAGGCTGACGAACCGCACGCAAACAACGAAATAAATCCACTCGCGAGTGGAATCAAGCTAATAGGTTGAGGAATCAACGAGTCATCCAACCAAGAGCGGACTCGGACGAATCGAGATCGAGTCGAGATCAGTTTCGGACTCGAACTCAAAAGCGGATTTACTGCCAAATCAGGATCCGGATTTACTGCTAAATCAGGTCAACGAATCAGGTCCGAACAAATCAACCACAGAACCGGAAAACGAAAAACGGCGAAATCAATACCAAGAGGGGCTCGGCCGAAGCCGAGCCACCTTGAGGTGGCTCGGTGGTTCGGCCACCTGTGCACGGGCACAGTGAAGGTGGCCTATAAATAGAGCGGTTTGGGCTCATTTTCAAGGGTTGGAAATTTCGGAGAGGCGAAGCTCTGCTGGATTCGAGGCTCAGAACTTAAAAAGATCTAAGCTTTGGGACTTCGAGGACTTGCTCTTCCAGATCCGGTGCTCGGCGATCGTCTACGCCAAATAAGGCAAGAGTTCGAGAGGAATCGGATCTCAGATCTACGCAGGCATACTCCGGATCAAAGCTTGGTCTTTGATCCCGAGAATCGGGCGATTATTTCCTTGGTGAACTAATCCCCCGGCTATTATTTCCTTGGTGAAATAATACCCGTCGTACTGCGTAGATCCGACCAGATCTAGATCGCGCGGTGGTTCACGGCAAGCGAGCGACCGCAAAACAGGAGCTCGTGATTTGTTCGACAAACAGGAGAAATAATTGTAATTTTTCTTTTCTTTTATTTGATCTCATTGTAACCGGATCTTATAAAAAGACCGGATCTTTGTGACCGAAAAAACAGTTATTCAAGATAACAATGGAATCGATGAAGAAAGATACGATTTTTCCCGCGAACACTAACACTCGTCCATATTAATCGAGGAATAAACCTATCAAATAAAATTCTCCAATACTTTTTCTCATTTCAAATTTATGCATTTGTTGAGAACTAATATGGAAAATCTAAAAAACTTGAATTCAAGCCGTAACTTTTGTCTTTGTTTGACAATAAATGTATGTCTTGTCCACAAACAAAATTAACCATTCTCCTCTTAATTGATTTTTTTTCATGTTCGGCTCTATATTATTGTGATATACCCTAAACCATGCATCTCTTATAAATTGTGACTTGCATGTGCTATTAGGGCTGGAGACAGATAGAACACAAATCCGATGTCCTCTTTTAAATTTCTTTTAGTTAAAATTCAAATACTAATATATTTTGAATATTCAAGAATATAACAATATATTTATTTAATTAATCATTTACATTTTATGAATATATAACTATTTCATTAATAAAGGAATCTTGTCTGATTAAATAAATTCTTTAAAATTTTAATTAATTTATTTCTTTAATAGTATTTAAATTCACAATTGAAATTATCTCTTATCTACTTCTTTATTACTAAAGGAGAACAACAAAAAAGTTCTAATGAATAGTAAAATAACTACCTAAAAAATACTCATTCATTAAAATAACCAGAGGGCGAATAACAACCGTTTGCTTGCAACTTCCCCACGCATTCACTAAAATTAGAACCAGAGAAAGAGGGGGGAAACCCCCCACGATGTCTCCCTCCACTCTTCTCATATTCTCCTTCCTCCTCTCTCTACTAGACCCCACCCTAGCCCGCAACCGCCCTTCATCTCCTCAGTCCCCGACGCCGATGTCGTCCAAACTCCTGCGACCTCTGATTCTTCCTCTTTCTCCGTCTCCGCTCTCGCCGTTGACTCCATCTGTCACCTTCTCATCGCTGTTTTCTCCTCTCTCGCCACGATATCCTCCTACGACCTCCGATCTCTCATCCCCCATCGCCTCATCTTCTCCTCTCTCTCCTCCCCGACACCTTCTCCATCTCCACCGCCGCCATCGATCTTAACACTAGAAACGTCTTCGTCTCCACCTCTTCGGAGAGATCTTCACCGTAGATCTCAACGGGAAACTCTCGAATATGGCACAGGTTAGCGGGGGAATCAAGGGCGTGGCGTACGTTAACAGGGGTTACCTACTAGCCCTAGAGAAGGAAAAAAGGCTTAATCTTTGATTCTTATTCTCCTCCTCAGTATCCGGCGTCAACACAAAGCTTTGATTCTTATTCTCAGCCTTATGGGTAACCCCCCACCTCAGGCATACCCGTCGTCGCCTCAGCCCCACCTTCCGAAGCAGACTTCTTCTGCATCGAGGCCAGGGCCGAGGTTGAATAGGAGGTATTCACAGATTGTCGATAACTACAGATCCCTCGAACAAGTATATCCTCTGATTGCTCATTGGTATTTTTTTGTTGTATTTATAAAGGTATCATCAAATTTTATACTAACTTTGTGTTAGACCCTAGAGGGGGGGTAATTAGGGTCTTATGCTAATCTAATCCGATTTAAATGCCAATTAAAATTAATTAACAAATATATTCTTGCAAGATAGATATACAAAGAGATATGTGCAAGAATATGCAATATACACAAGGTGATATATCCTATATGATAGAAATAAGTGCAAGGATATATATAAACCAACACAAGATGATATATCCTACCAAAGAGATATTCAATATGATATATGCAAGGATATGTCAACGAACACAAGGGTAAACAATATGAACTAGATAGTGGATCATATAAATAATGAGCTAATGACAATGGCGATAAGAAATATAAACACAAGTATAAATAAACGCCAAAGCATGCTCAAACACACAATATGATCACGGAGTTCGGACCTTCCGTCCTACGTCTCCGCTCCCCACTCCCGGGGAGAAATCCACTATCACAATCCGGTTTGGAAGCCGGAACTTCTACACACCTCACAATGTCGGTTTTCAACGCTCACCGAACAACGTCACTCCTCACAATTTTCTTCACGGAGTTCAGTCCCCTCGACCTACGTCTCCGTTCCTCTCCTCTAGGAACTACACACTCGGTTTTCTAGCTCACCGAAAACTTTACAATCTCACAAAGTAACAAATATGAATTCGTTCTCTATAATAGATGAGAACACACTTAAAGCACAACTCAAAGTTACAATCACTCACCACCCAACTATACTATGTATGTAAATACTAAAAGCTCAATGTGGGTGTGTGTAACAATGAGTAAATAAAATCAATTCAACTAAACTCAAATATAAAATCTAGCTTAAGAGCAATGATAATCAAACACGTATATAAATGTAAAGCTAGAGTTTGAGTTTAGGAAAACTTCTCTAAATCAAGATGGAGAGATGGAGATTTGAAGCCCAAACAATAAGATAGTCTCCTCCACTTGTGAAAGCTAAAACGGCTTTAAATCAAACCCTTAAACAAGCTTAACCAAGCTTAAACTCTTTTAACAAAACCCTTGTTTTAAAACACTTAAACAACTACTTGAAAAGACATCAGCAATGGGTATTTATACCCACTCAAAGCTCAGCCAAAATCCCAAAACAGAAAGACTAAAAAGCCCCCAGCAACGGTAATAAAACTAGCCGTTAGAAGCTGAGAAAGCGCCCGTCGGTCGACCGGAAAAGTCATCGGTCGACCGAAAATTTCATCGGTCGACCGGACCGGTCGACCGACAGCTTTCTGTCAGCCCAGTGAGATTTTGAGCTCAGGTTCGGTCGACCGGACCGGTCGACCGAATACTGATATCTCAGAAAACTGTTTTTAAAAGAGAATTTTTTTGACTTTTGAAAAATTGTTAAAAATAACAAATGAAGTCCAAAAATTATAAAACTTTGGGAAATGTATATAAACATGAAAACAAACATGCTACAAAAGGAATTTTCCAAATTGCATTTCTCATTTGTGAAAAATCATCATTTTGCAAAATAGTCCAAAACACGAAAATGTAAACATGTGAATTTTGACATTTTGGCTAAACCATGTTTTGAAACTTTGCACGATGATTATATAGACTTAATAAAAACATGTATAAACTGATATTGAGGTCTACAAACTAATAAGACAGTATTTTCACAAAATTACATATTCTATGCAATGTTTTCAAAAACACAATAGAGTATGAAACATATGATTATATATATGAATGTAAATTTGTTTCATATCTATATAGCTAAACCAAAACACAATATAAATATGAAATGTGTAATCTCATATTTATGAACATAAAAAAACTCAAAACTATGTATATATATACCTATATATATACATGGAAACCAAACGTATATGTATATATGAGACTATATATATACATGAAAACCAATATAATGTGTGTGTGTGTAATATTGAGCTTAAAGTACTAACACACATAATATAAATCCTAAACTAAATACCCAAGCTTGATCTTGATCTTCATTGAGCTCAACTTGGTACACGTTGCGGATGAAGCTAAACTTGGATCTTGAACTTGAATTGTATTGCTTCACTCCACATCTCCGCCATCCTCCTCTTGATATGATCGTATAGGCTTAATCCATCCAACCTCCAACGACGTTGTTTGTCTACAAAACATAGGAATGCACAAATACTAGACAAACAACATTAGTAGTAAATTGTTTGTTAAACATCATCAAAACAAGAAGGCCAACACTTTGCACTTAATTCATGATAATTCATGTTAACTATAGTATTTATTGTAGGGATGAGTGGGCTATGTTCGGCCATTGTCGTCGAGAAAATCAAGGTGTGATCCATACTATAAAATGCCTTTTAGTTTTTTCATATTTAAAGATTTCCTCTTAAAGTTATGATATGTTTTGTTGATATTTTATTTTAGTTTTAGGGAAATCATATTGATGTGGTTATAGGATTTGATCCAATCAGATCGTACAAACGAGGAAAACTTGCTAGCGGTAAGATTTGAACCTCATACAGTCAGATACTTGAATAGGGCTTATTTTTGTTGTTCATGTTTGATTTAGATCAAAATTTTCTATTCATGTTTGATTTTGATCAGTGTTTGATTCGTCATTTAGAGAAAATCTTTTTTTATTGGGCCTCTTTATCTTTACACTTTTTTGCTAGCAATTTCTTGGTTTCCAAACTTACCAGTGTATTATGATTACTTCTCCCTTAATTAATTCTTAAATGACTACATATTTATAGTTTAATTTTATTAAATATAGCTTTTAGGTTCATTTATTAGTGATTAGATTGTGGAATTGCATTTAGGTAGTTGAATTGAGCAATATAAATTTTATGTGCTTTACTGAAAATTTGAAGCCTTTTGTAGGTTATAATACAAATTTTATATGGTTTAATACAAATTAGATTGGTGATTTAAATTTCTTTTAAGAACCAAAGTTAAAGGATTATTATCATGATAATGTTGAAGAGAATTTGGAATAAGTGAGTCCATGGGAGAGTAAAAGAGTCCATATGAGATTTTGTAATTTTCAAATTTATAGTACATCTTTTAGGTAGTATATTTGTGTTCAGTACTATGCAGAAACATATATGATTCTATCCAATTTGGTGGAGGTATGTTTCTTCTCTGTGTGTAGTTCTTAATTATGCTCATGTTTGGAGTATGTGTTTCATCTTTTATGGTGACTAGAAGGATGATTGTCTAAAACGAGCTCAATATGGTTGCTTTTGCCCAATTTTTGTGTATTGAATTCCACGCTTCTAATATATAGTTGATTTCCAAGGAGATTTATGTGTTTTTGTATGGTTATTTTCCCCTTATACGGGATTTACAAGTTATGAATCTTTTTTATTAATAAAAATCATTGTTTAATACTATTACATAAGATAATTAATTTGAGTCAAACCATATTGGATAAAATCACGAAGAGCCATTGGTTAATATCAATGACTACAATCAAGTTGTAAAAATCTTTTAGAAACCGTGCTTTGCACGGGTCTAAATACTGGAATTGATACAGTCATACCCTAAATATATAGTTGATATAGTCGAAATTTACAGATGTGAAATTCAATGATGCTAAGAAATTGGAATTGATATACAAGTCGAAATAATATCGAACAATAGCACTGATCACTTCCACAAGCAAATGAACCACTTCGAAAAGCAAAGGAATATTTCATAGAGCAAATCATTGACCATTAATAATTAATTATTAGCATATGAAACCATGTTTATAAAGTATAAGATAATTTTAAGATAAATTTCACGTGACAAGTTAAAAGCACCCTAATGCCACTAGGAAAGAACCTTAGGGGGGGGGAATAGGGTTTATGCTAATCTTATCCGATTTAATACCAATTAAAAAACTTACTAACAAGTACATCCTAACAATGAGATACAATAAGAGATATATGCAAGGATATGAAACTAACACAAGAGTGAAACAAAATATAAACTATATAGTGGATGAAATAAGCAATGAGAGAATGACAATAAAGATGAACAAAGATATAAGTGCGCCAAGCCAAACTCAAACAAGCAAAATGATCATGGAGTTCGGACCTTCCGTCCTACATCTCCGTTCCCCACTCCCGGGGAGAAATCCACTATCACACCGGATTTTCTACGCTTACCCGAATAACGTTTATACCACAAAATATCGGTTTTCAACGCTCACCGATCAACGTTCATAATCTCACAATGTAACTACATAAATCCCACCTCAAGTGTTGGTCTCTCACGCGTCTCTCTCAAGTGTTCGGAATTACGACCTACCCTCTAAACATTACCACCAACCTCACTCCTCTTGGGACCGATCACGTCTCTCACCTCTACACTCCACTTAGTGTATTTGTGTAATACAATGTGACCTCACAATTAAGCTTTCAATACAACAAATAATTGTTCTCTAAATAAGGTGAGAACTCAATTAAGCCCAACTCAATGTTACAACCTCTCACAACCCTTATAATACTATGTATGAAAATACTAAAGCTCAATATGTGTGTATGTGTGTAACAAAGAGATCAAATAAAATAAAGTAAACTCAAATAAATATTCTAGCTTATGAAAATTATGAACAAAACAATAAATAGCTAGAAATAGAGTTTAGAAAAACTTCTCTATAGATAACAAGAGGGAGAGAGAGAGAAGAGTTGAAGCTCAAACACAAATGGTGATCTCCTCTAGCTCTTATAAAAATTGCTTCACAAAATCAAACTTGAAACAAACACTAAAACAAACTTAAACATCCTTTAAACTTGTTTAAAAAACTTTCTTCTTATTTAAATAAACTGTGGATATGTGGGGGTATTTATAGGAAACCCCAAAGCCAAGAAGAAACAAACAAAATCCAGCAAAAAGACAAAAAACAGAAAGCTGGAAAAAAATTAGTCGTTTGGCCGTTAGTCGACTGATATTGTTCATCAATCAACTGATGAGCTGACCGTTATAGGCCAGATACACGTCATCAGTCGACTGATGAACTCGTCTGTCGACCAATGACCTCATCAGTCGACTGGTCAATCAACCGAATAAGAAACAAAAATTATTGGTTATTCCAGGCAATTTTTTCAGTCAACCGAACACATGTATCAGTCGACCGAAAACACTTTATGAGCCTATTTTGAATAGTAAACCTGAATTTTAAAGTGCCTTTAAAAATAGCAAATAAATTCTAAAAATATAAAACTTTGGGAAATGGTTGTAAACATGATAATACACATGTTATAAAAACTAGTTTTCATAACATGTTATAAAAACTAGTTTTCAAAAAACACCTCCCAAATGAGAAATCTCTTCATTTTTCAAAATGGTCCAAAACATAAAAATGAAACACTTGTTTTTGACATTTTGACAAAACCATATTTTGAAACTTTATAAGATGATTATATAGACTTAATAAAAGATGTATATAATGATTGTTAAGTCCATAAACAAATAACTCAACATTTTCACAAAAATGCATGTTTTACAAACTTTCAAAACAATAAACATGATTTCATTGAATTATATAGATTTGATATTGATGAAATCATATATAAGTATATAAGCATAAAACAAGTATGTATTTTCCAATTATATTTATTTGTTTCATATTTAAACTTGAAAATCAAAAACCAAAACGTGTGTGTGTGTGTGTGTGTGTGTGTGTGTGTGTGTGTGTGTGTGTGTGTGTGTGTGTGTGTGTGTGTGTGTGTATATATATATATATATATATATATATATATATATATATATATATATATTTTTCATATTTAAACTTGAAAATCAAAAACCAAAACTTGTGTGTGTGTGTGTGT
>BQKN01000949.1:368651-386484 GCA_022839385.1 Asparagus kiusianus
TAACACGAGAGCCACTAGAACTAACATGGGCTCAACTAGAACTAACAGACCACTAGAACTAACGTTTATATTAGAAATAACACTAGCTGGAAATTAGAACTAACATGACATCAGTTAGAACTAGCACGAGAGCTATTAGAACTAAAATGGGCTCAACTAGAACTAACATACAACTAGAAATAACACTAGCTAGAAGTAGAACTAACATGACATTAGCTAGAATAATCATGAGAACTGCTAGAACTAACAGGGGCTCAAGTAGAACTAACATACCACTAGAACTAACGCTTATATTATAAATAACACTAGCTGAAAGTTAGAACTAACACGACATCAACTAGAACTAACACGAGAGCCCCTAGAACTAACAGTGACTCAACTAGAACTAACATACCACTAGATCCAACGCTTATATTAAAAATAACACTAGCAGGAAGTATGTGTAGGCTGTCTAAAAATCACAATAGATAGCTTATCCCCTATCAAACACTGATGATGGAAGTTACAATCTGACGACTTCCAGGAGGCTACAATTTGAAGACTTTCACGTAGATCGCTGAAGGTTACAATCTGACGACCTTCACGACAACTGATAAAAGCTCTAATCAACAGCCTTCACAATCAACATCGGGAGTTACAATCTGACAACTCTCATATTCTCAAGGAGCCAAGACGAAGATTACAAGACAATGATCTTTGCAACGCTATAACAAAAGAGATTACTCGTTAATAATCCCTTCAAGGCAAGACGCAGAGATCCTCCCCATGTGTCAACAGTAAAACGCCAGGGTCGAAACCCGCGTTACAAAATCAAAACGCCAGGGTCGAACCCCGCGTCACAACATCAAAAACGCCAAGGTCGATCCCCGTGTTTCCAAGCTGCAACAAGCCAAAACGCGAGCGACCCTCGCGTTCATCAATGTTCAGCCAATACCCAACTTCGCGTCTCAATCCTAAGACGCGAGGTTAGGGTCCTGAACGCCAATATGGGCGTTTGACTCATTCAACATGAGTTGAACGGTTCTAAAACCGTTTCCCACGATTTGAGGGCGGTTACACCCCACTTAGGAGAGATTTAAGGGGCGGTTTCACCCCCTTAATCCTCTATAAATAACTGAAGATCAATTCAGTTCAAGGGCTCTCGGCCGGCTGGCTTTTTGAACGGAGGAAGTTAGCCAAGGTGGGATTTTCAGCATCTAACCGCACAGGTTTGAAGGCGATTCAAGATCTCAACCACTCGGGTTTGGGGATTCAGCAGCAGCAGCAATAAAATCCTTGGAGATAGGATTTTCGAATCAAACTCAGAAGATCAAATCTGAGAGGATTCTTCAACGACAGAAGATTTGCTTGGTCATTAACCGAATTTTCGGTTCTAACAACTCTATTCACAGAGTTCTAACTCGTTCAGAGTTCTTAAACTCATTAAAGAGTTACTTATAAAACTTTCCACAGAAAGTTCATCGTTCCCACGAGATAGACGGTCGGATCGTCAACGGAGAGCAAGTTCAAAGCAATCAATTGAAGGAGGCACTCCATCGCTACCGAGAAGAACCCAGTTTTAAACAAAGGAGAAAACCAAATTCGTTTTCTTCTCTTTTATAATCAAGTTGTAACCGAGATCAAAGGAATCAAAGTCAAATTTTCTTTATTCTCTTCTTTGTAATTTTTTCCTACATACAGTATGACTAATATGAAATCAGCTAGAACTAACACAAGAACCGCTAGAACTAACATACCACTAGAACTAACGCTTATATTAGAAATAATACTAGCTGCAACTTAGAACTAATACGACATCAACTAAAACTAACACGAGAGCCGCTAGAACTAATATGTGCTCAACTAGAACTAACATACCACTTGAACTAACGTTTATATTAGAAATAACATTGGCTGCAACTTAGAACTAACACGACGTCAGCTAGAACTAACACGAGAGCCACTAAAACTAACATGGGCTCAACTAGAACTAACATACCACTAGAACTAACTCTTATATTAGAAATAACACTAACTGAAAGTAAAACTAACATGAAATCATGTAGAACTAACACGAGAACCATTAGAACTAATAGGGGCTCAACTAGAACTAACATATCACTAGAAAGAACACTAGTTGGAAGTAAAACTAATATGACATCAGCTAGAACTAACATGATAACCGCTAGAACTAACAGGGACTCAATTAGAACTAACATAGCACTAGAACTAATGCTTATATTAGAATAAACACTAGCTGGAAGTTAGAACTAACATGACATCAGCTAGAACTAACACGAGAGCCCTTATAACTAACATGAGCTTAATTAGAACTAACATACCACTAGATCTAACGCTTATATTAGAAATAACGCTAGTTAAAAGTAGAACTAACATGACATCAGCTAGAACTAACACGAGAACCGCTAGAACTAACGGTGGCTCAACTAGAACTAACATACCACTAGAACCAATACTTATATTAAAAATAACACTAAGTGGAAGTAGAACTAACATGAAATTAGGTAGAACTAACACGATAACTAGTAGAACTAACAAGAGCTCAACTATAACTAACATACCACTAGAACTAACGCTTATATTAGAAATAACACTAACTGAAAATAGATTTAACATAAAATCAGCTAGAACTAACACGAGAACCACTCGAACTAACATAGGCTCAATTAGAACTAACATACCACTAGAAATAATACTAGCTAGAAGCAGAACTAACATGACATAAGTTAGAACTAATATGAGAACCGCTAGAAGTAATAGGGACTCAACTAGAACTAACAGACCACTAGAACTAATACTTATATTAGAAATAACACTAGCCGGAAGTTAGAACTAACACGACATCAGTTAGAACTAACACGAGAGCCCTTAGAACTAACAAGGGCTCAATTAGAACTAACATACCACTAGATCTAACGTTTATATTAGTAATAGAAGTAGAACTAACATGAAATTAACTAGAACTAACACGAGAACTGCTAAAACTAACATGGGCTCAACTAGAACTAACCGTTATATTAGAAATAACACTAGCTGAAAGTAGAACTATCATGAAATTAACTAGAACTAACACGAGAACCGCTAGAACTAACATGGACTCAACTAGAACTAACATATCATTAGAACTAACACTTATATTAGAAATAACACTACCTGAAAGTAGAACTAATATGAAATTAGCTAGAACTAACACAAGAACCGCTAGAACTAATAAGGGCTCAACTAGAACTAACACACCACTAGAACTAACGCTCATATTAGAAGTAACACTAGCTAGAAGTTAGAACTAACATGACATCAGCTGGAAGTAACACGAGAACCATTAGAACTAACAGGGGCTCAACTAGAACTAACATACCACTAGAATTAACGCTTATATTAGAAATAACACTAGCTGCAAGTAGAACTAACACACATAATTCTTTTCTAATTGTTTGATGTTGTTGCCTTGCGATCGTAGTCGTAGTCGGCGCTTCGGCCACGTCCACAACAAATTAAAGAAAGAACTGATAATAAAATAGCAATAACAACGATAAAAGAGGAGAGGAATTGACCTCACTTTTCATTTATAATTTTCGGAAACAATTACAAATAAAATATTTTAAAAAAATTCCATGACAAAACAATTAATAAAAATTCAAGGTAACAAATTAAAACCTAACGTGCTTGATGCACGGTGGGTCCAAGCCAATCGAGCTTTTAATTAACAATCTAGCTGGCGATTTGATTTAACTTACTAGCTCTTGACGAAGCCGTCAATAAACTTGGCCCCGGCGTCCCTCGGCCAGGTGATATCCCCCAGCAAGTTCTCGATCAGGAAGAGGGTCGCCTCTTTGTTGATCGGCTCGTGCTTTTTGACCCACTCAGCCCTGGGTCTGGGGTCGCTGTTGGCCCCCCTGTTGTTGTACTCGGTGTAGTAGCAGGTCTGGTAGAAGTCGGCCTTGTCCCAAACGGCCCAGCACTCGGGCCTAATCACGTTCCCGATCTCCGACTTTATGACCACCATCCTCGCATTCGCCTTCCACGGCCTCCTCACAGTCTGATCATTTTCAGTGGTCATGATGGAAGTGGGAGAGAAGGAGAAGTTGAGAGATAGATGGGTGAGAGAGAGAGAGATGTGATTAATGATGGAGAAATTGGGCATAAATAGGGAGGGCGCAGTAACCGAGTTCAGTCTCATCAAAGGGACAAGTTCGTAACTTCCATTGGGCTTTTTTCGAAATCCGATACTTTGGGCGCTCGTCACAAATACTATGTGCATTTAGGGCTTATCCATATATAATAGAATATAGAAGGTCTCGTCACATGAAGTTTCTACTTTGGGGTCTCGGCACAATTTAATCCTAGCTAGAATCAAACTCAAAACTATAAAGAGACGTTTAACCAATCCAGATCACCGCCCGGTGGGTACAAAGGTAATTAATTACTATAAGTTGTCCTGTAATTTATTTGATTGAAAAGTAGATGAGCTGAAATTTATAACCATTAAATAATTTACATTTTAAAATGTTAATTAGGCGATGACGCACCCTTTTCTCCAGCCACTTTCTGGTCCCACTCTGCGGGCCCCAGTTATTCAGTTACAGTCCTGTTCAAATTCTCGGTGCTTCCGGATATTGCTATTACATCAAAAATCAAAAATCGCGAGAAAACCAATACTTTGAGTGCGTGGTCGCCCTCTATTACACTTCCCTTTATTAAGAACGTTGTCCCCCCAGTATTATCTCTTCTTTTCGCTCGCTCGCTCGCTTTCTCGACTTCTCTTTCCTTTTTTGTTTTAACTCGAAAGAAAATAGGGTTAGGGTTAGGGATCGGAATTGCTTGCTCGACCGCTCGCTTGCTCGTCGGCGTTGCTCTTTACGAGATTCGAATGAAGGGGATGAAGGTGGACCCCTTGGATCGCAATAGCGACAGCCAACGGCAGCAGCAGCAGCAGCAGCAAGCAATCATGGATCTCTCCAGCTCTAGCGGCGGAGATAGCGGCAGCAACTTTGAGTTCGCCTTCAACTGCAGCAATTTCTCCGATCGCGTGCTGCGGATCGAGATCGTGCCCGATGCGGCCGAGAGCAAGTCCGTCGGCGAGGGATGCAGTAGCATCGCCGATTGGGCTCGACATCGAAAGCGGAGGAGGGAGGATATCAAGAAGGAGAAAGGTTTGGTGATTAGCCTCGTTTTTATTTTGTCTTTTGATGCGAGGTTCTTGAATTGAGTGTTAATTTGGGGGTTTGTTAGTTAAAAAAAATGAATTTTTAATAGATTCCCAAAATAACATCTTGGTAACAGGGGTCTTTTATGACAAATATATCTAAGAACTGCAGTGTTATCGCTATCGATGTATATATATATATTTTTTTTGAATTAAGAGTTGAGGAATGGAACTGTCTTAAAATGTTAATTTTGATGCTGGCGTTTGATTTGATCTCTATGGCTAATTTAATTTGCGGCATCTGAATGGAGATTGTTAGGCTTATTGAAACCTGGGTATAATAAACAATTGAAGAGCTCAGGGCTTGCTTGGATTTGCACCCAGTGAAGGGAAGTTAAGCGAACATAGGATAAGTTGAGTTAAGGGAATGTAAGGGAACATGTAAGACTTGTTTGGGAAAATTAATAAGGGGAATCAATTTACATAAAGCGAAGGGGACATGTAAAACTTGTTTGAGAACTTATTTCACCCCGTTTGGAAGTTTAACAAAGTGAAGGGAATGTAAGGGAATATATATAAATTTACATAAATACCTTACATGTTATTTCTCTCTTTGAATCTCATCTTGATATGGGGGTAAAAGAGTTACCTTACCTTCCCCTCAACTACACCCCAAATTGGGGGAAACAAAACCTGAACCCCCCCCCCCCCCCCCCAACCCCCCGCCCCTCTCTTCTATCACCTTAACTTCTCCCTCATTAACTAGCTCAAATGAATTCCCAAACAAGGTGAATGTGTCTCCTACCTTCCCTTTACTCACATTACCCCCAATCCAAACAAGCCCTCAGACTTCAGAGGTTTTTGTTTCCTGCTCTCATTTGGCTGACTTGAGTTAAAAAGTAGATATTTTTTTTCCTGTTCTTATTTGGCTGGCTTCAATAACCATTGAAGACTTCAGACTTCAGTGGTATCCAACACATGACAGTAACTTTATCAAGAATTCATCTGTGGTAAGACTTGGGTTTGGAAATGTAGATTGGGGATGTATTGTTGGCAGTCGAAGTACAATTGAAACTTTCATTGTTATGTAGATGCTTCAAACTCTTTGCTGACCGATTCTGGTTTGACATAGTTCGCTCAAAGAATGATATTGAGTATGGAAGATTTTGCTGTCAAATCCTTTTGGCTTTGGTCATCTCTCCCTTGCACAGAATTTTGTTGATTCAGCTGAAATGAAGATGTGAATAACATGTCTTCAGAGTTCAAACAAGAAGGTTGTGGTGCCATATTTGGGATGCAATCATTTATATGTCCCTCTCTCCAACTGTTAGGCCACCTGCTATTTATTTCACAGTACATACTAATAATAGTCGATTATTTGTAGATGAATTGAATTTGAATGAGTAGTTAGGCAAATGATTGCTGAAGTATTTGGTCAACTTCCACCCATACTCGTCATCTATGGCATTCTAACACCAATATTTTGCTATCAGAGAATTTGTAAGGATGAAAGTCACATCTGAGAGTAATTTCCAAGAGTGATAACTGATAACAACTTTGAGTTCCCAATTTTGTTGGCAAGTGTTCAAAATTGGGCCAAATTTCAAAGCAGTATAGCACACTAAATTTTAATTGGAAAATGTTAATTTTCATTTGTGGTGTCTTTCTATTGGATAAATTTGTTTTTGATAATGAAGCCACTCGGAACCGAACCCAGGACTGTGGGAGCCATATTGGAACCTCCCTACCATTTGGGTCACCCGCGGTGCTAATTTTCTTTCATTTATAAGTGTTCTTTTCTTCCCCCGATATAATATTTTACACTTGGCAAATAATTAATCTTGGGTATCCTATAGTTTCGTTTTGTCCATTTTCAAATAGTTGTACTTTTAAAATTTTATTGCCCTTTACTTGCTTATACATTTTCTATGCATTATATCTTTTGATTTTTTTATTATGCAGAATGTCGTACTGATTACTATTTATTATTCTACGTTATTTAGCTGTTGAATTTGATGTCTACAACTCAAACAACTTAGCGAACTATGACCAACCTGATACAGATGATGCTGTAGCATGGGAAAACCATGCTGAGGAAGCTGTTGCAATGATTGAATCTCCGACAGGTACGATTGATCAATGTCTTATCTGAACTTCATGTCATTCACTTATTTCCCTCGGGTGAGGATGAATGAAATTTTGCCACGTTGCATTCTGATTAATTTGAAAACTGAGGATAAGATGCGTTTTTTTTGGATATAACAGTAAAGCATATCCCATACTTATTTCTTCATTATCCAGTGAGCGCACCTTCTGGAAAAGTTTGTCCTGTATAGGAGATAATGAGATACAATAGGGATGGAGTTTCCCTCTATGATCCTTTATGTTTTTATTCTTGTACAAGATCACCATTTGTTGCTTGCCCGTGTTTAACAAATATAAGCGTACATGTAATGCTCCTAAAGAATGTGGATAAGCTTAAGCATGTTGTTTTTCACAAAAAATAAGGTAGATCGCCTCTTATAATTTCTACCTTTGTCCAACAGCACATAGCTTGTATTTACACACACTTCATTGTACATAAATTTAAAATACCTTTTTCGCTTATAGATTATTGATAAGCTTAACTTGTTTTAATTTCATAAAATCATCTGCATTTATTTAAGCTTTAAGGTTTACAAACTCAATTTAGATAAAAATTGTGTTATTGATTATTAAATACATGATAATTGTGTCTAGAATTTTCTTGGTCCCACCAGTTTGATCAATTGTTTTCCAATTTAAGGGATGTCTATTTCTCCTTGCCTCATATATTTTTTCCCATACCTTTGGTATATTGTAAAAGATAGCAAAATGGACACGACGTTAGATATGGTAACCGTAAACTGACATGCATTTATACATCTATGTCTGAGTGGGGTTGCACCCATTTTAAAGAAAACTTTTCAACATGGTTTAATTAAGCCCCAATAATCGAGTTGCTCTTGTTATGGATTTATATGTACAGTTAAAGAGTTATTATACTCTTATAGTATACACCTTTTGATAAGGGATAAACCAAAAACGGGTTGGTCAAAGAATATGAAAACAGCTTCTCCACTTACCTCTAAATTGTGGTTGATGGATGTCATCAGTTTCGTTCTTTTTTCTTGTTTCTTTTTTTGACAGTCTATTTGTTGCATGATGTTTACAGTGTTGCTCAGTTTTCAGATTGATTTTTATATTGTTTTAGAAATATTGCATATCACTGACTGTTTATTTCTTGTCGCATGTCTAGCCTTCTTCATTCCTTTTCTGCATGACGATAATAACTTATGTAGCCTTGTATATTACTTCATGTGGTCATGAATTTTTAGCCCCCCCATTTGGTACTCATTACTGTTTTCTTTTTAAAATTTTTGAATCTATTGCTTGGTTCTGTTTGCTTTGCAGGCAATGAGCCTTTACAAAGTGATTCTTCCTCGTGTATGGACTGCTCCCCAACTGTGAAATCAATATTCATTAGTTCTGCAATATTAGCTGCAAAAAGCCCCTTTTTCTATAAGGTAACAGGAAGACACAAAATTTGTAAATGGCTTCTTATTCTTATACTGACAAAACGCCATTTATTGTATTATTCATATAGCTTTTCTCAAATGGCATGCGAGAATCTGACCAACGCCATGCCACCTTAAGAATCAGTGAATCAGGTAAGATTTAATAAGCAACTATTTTTCTTAATTTAGATTTATATCTGCGAATCCGAGTATGAAAGAAGCAACATGTTTTAATATTAACATGAAATGATTTGCTGCATTTGAGTGCTGACTGGATTTTCTTTTTCTGACATCTTATTAAAAACTCTGAAAGAATAATTCTTTTTTTCTTTTAGTTCTTTTTCTTTCTTTTTATTGACTTTTCCGTGGTCCATGATCTCATATATATGCATCAATATTGTAACAAAATTCTTATAGCAACACAGTAAATCGCAGCATGCGGTGCTTGAAAAACAACTGAATATCTTACTTACATGAACCATGTCAACTTCATGGAAGGATGGACTAGATTGGAAGTCCAAAAATGGATTTGGAATAAGTATGTGCCTAAATTATTGTGATGTTATATGGAATAATGATTGACGGGAGAGAAATATTTTGACTGTATAAAATGAAGAAGAAACTTGAAAAATCATATAGATTTTGAGTTTATTCTGTAGTTTTGATTTGGTTTTAAAATTATCCGTGTCAGAAGTTCTTTATATGCTGGAAAATTATTAGGCCAGAGTCAAATTCTCTCCTGCCTCGCTCGCTCGCGCTCTCCCCCCCCCCCCCCCCCCTCACTGTTTTTCCCCCTCCGTTGCAACTCTGCAACCGATTAGTATGCAAAATCCAAATTATCATGCATGACCTGCTCAAGGAAGGTTCATTCTTTGTTTTTAGCTTCCTCTCCAGCTAATGTAACCTCATTTGTTTTCTTTTTCATGTAAGCAGAGGAACCTGCTCTTATGGAACTTTTGAGTTTTATGTATAGTGGGAAATTGTCAACCACCTCACCTCCTCTTCTGCTGGATGTGCTGATGGCTGCTGACAAGTTTGAGGTTGCTTCTTGCATGAGATACTGCAGTCAGAAGTTAAGGAGTCTGTCCATGACTACCGAATCTGCACTACTCTATTTGGAGCTCCCTTCCAGTGTCTCAATGGCCTCAGCAGTACAGCCGTTGACTGATGCTGCTAGAGAATTCCTCGCTGACAATTACCGGGACTTATCTAAGTGAGTTGGAGCCATATGAATTAATATCAGTATATCAAAGAATAATACTAGCTAGACTACAAACCCCAAACTACTTTTGTACTAATAGAATTTTGTACTATTATAAACAAAAAAGAACAAGTGTGGGGTCCTTTCGTGTGAATTGCTATCATCATTTGTAACTCATCAAGAACCTACACTCGTATGTTTCTTGCAGTACAAATTAGTTTGGGTGTTACAGTCTAGTTACCACTACTCTATATCAAACGCTAAACAAAAACCATCTTCAACATGATTTCTTTTAACCATCAGGTTTCAAGATGAAGTGCTGAAACTTCCTCTTGCTGGCATTGAGGCAATCCTTAGCAGCGACAACCTCCAGGTAGCATCAGAAGATGCAGTGTATGACTTTGTACTAAAGTGGGCACGAGCTCAATATCCAACAGTAGAGGAGAGAAAGGAAATTATAGGGTCCCGTCTTGTTCATCTCATTCGGTTCCCGTATATGACCTGTAGAAAACTAAAGAAAGTTTTAGCTTGCAATGACCTAGACAAGGAGGTATCCAGGAAGGCAGTCCTCGAGGCACTGTTTTTTAAGGCAGAAACACCACATCGGCAGAGAGCCCTGGCGTCAACCTCGTCTTCTGAAGAGCCAGCAGATACACGCAAGTACATAGAGCGGGCTTACAAGTACCGGCCAGTGAAAGTGGTGGAATTTGATCAGCCCCATCCTCAGTGCATAGTGTATCTTGATCTCAAGAGAGAAGAGTGTTCAAATTTTTTCCCTGGAGGCCGGGTCTACTCCCAGGCTTTTCACTTAGGTGGTCAGGGTTTCTTCCTCTCAGCCCACTGCAACCTGGACCAGCAGAGTTCATTCTACTGCTTCGGACTCTTCTTGGGGATGCAAGAGAAGGGTTCAGTCACCTTCACAGTTGAATATGAGTTTGCTGCGAGGACTAGAACAACGGGAGATTTTGTAAGCAAGTATAAGGGCCTTTATAATTTTACAGGTGGAAAAGCAGTGGGATACAGGAATTTGTTTGCAATCCCTTGGACTTCTTTCATGGCGGAAGATAGCCCCTACTTCATCAATGGTGTTCTCCATTTGAAAGCTGAACTAGCTATCAGGCAACCACAAACGCAGCAGCACTAGCAGAATGAAGGTTTCATATGGTACTTCATCAATGTCTTATACCTAGATGTAGTTTGTGAGGTTTCATAGATTACTCTGTTATGTTATGCAGGCATCATTATATGTGAAAGAATATGCATTTTGAGTAATTGGTTCCTTTCCTTTTTCTTTTTATCCTGTTTATGTTGGAGTATCACTTACTTCTGAGCAATGTCTATTTTGTGACCAGATGTCCATCAGGTTCAATGGGAAAATACTTGGTAATGCAAATATAGTTCATAATTGAGCAATTCAACTTCATACATTCAGTTCACTTTTTATCTTCCTTAATCTGGAAGTGACATATTTCATGCTCATCCTCTCCCTTGGTGATTCTCTTGAACACTGTAGACCGAGTTCTATAATAGATGACAGGCATTGGCTCTTGATGTTCATGTATTTCTCCTCCTGAACACACAAGACTTCTCTCTCCAAAAGATTACCGTCGACAGCTTGCAAAACAGAATGAGGCAATGCATCCGTAACCCATTTTCGTAAAGTCGAGACATCTGCAAACATTTCATCTGTTGGTCTCTTTCCCGAGAATGTCTCGATCAACAGGATCCCGTAGCTGTACACGTCAGCCTTTGGAGACACTCTTCCAGTTGCTCCATATTCTGTTTCATGTGATGAACAAACCTTAGAATTATTGACAAGCTGGAAAAGAACATTTTTGATGCAACAATGTGTTTGTCGTTCGTTGTGTATAATCTTAAGGAACTTCTTTCTGAGTTGATGGTGAGAGGCTTAATTCTCTTGTTTTTCTATAGATAACCGTTTGTACTGTTTCACAAGGGAGAGTGTGGATTGTGATAGCTGAAATTGCAAGTAACAGGATACTACTTGTACATAATACTGAGACTGTCAGTGATCCTACTCAAATATCTACTAATTATGGCACGTATTCGTAACTAAAATCTCATGACACTGTGCCAGGATCTTAGAATCATTGGTAACTGGAGAATAAAAGGAGATGAGGTCATTGGTCGAAGAATGAAGATAAACTTGTAGGTCATTAAATGAAGGGTTAATTGCACACAGATCTCCTTTAGTATCGTTGTTTTGCACTTACTACCCCGTAACTTCATTGTTGCAGATAGACGCCCTGAGTTCTTTTTTTTAATAACTCTTTTGCCCGTGGTGAAAGTTTGTCAGCTATTGTCCCTGGGTGAAATTAGGGAGTCTATCCGAGGGTAAGAGAGTCAAAAAATTGAACCCAGGGGGTCTACATGCAACAATGAAACTATAGAGACAGTAAGTCCAAAAACAACGATGCTACAGGAGGTCCGTGTCCGATTAAAAATGTGAATCAAACATACCTGGTGCCATGTATCCAAGTGTCCCTGGCGCATTAGACTGCATTATGGACTTATTATCATCAGCCAGCAATTTCGCAATTCCAAAGTCAGCTACATGCGCAGTCATCTCTTCATCCAACAGCACATTGCTCGGCTTCAGATCGCAATGCACCACAACTTCAGAATGCTCATGATGCAGGTACTCCAACGCCAACGCAACATCAAGCATAATATTCACTCTCTGAGCAAGGCTCAGATAATAGTCTCCAGAATGCAGCCAGACCTCAAGACTTCCATTGGGCATGAACTGAAGAACCAATGCCTTGAAATCCAGATTAGAACAGGTACTGATTATCTTCACAAGATTCCTGTGCCGAACTTTTCTCATAACTTCACATTCTGCGTCAAAACTTTTTAGTGCTCCCTCTGTTTGTAAATTTAGGACCTTTATCGCTGCAATCATGTTGTCATCTAGCTTCCCTTTGTACACAGATCCATGAATACCAACACCGAGCAAATTAGATTCGCTGAAGTTTTCTGTTGCTCGGATGAGTTCATGACGCGAAATCATTCTGTGGTCTTTTGCAGTAGAGTTTCCATCTGTGGATTGAACAATCTTCGGCTTCTTATATAAGAAATAGAAGAAGATTGCTGCCAAAACAATCGTTAAAGATACCGGTGGAAGAATATATTTGAGGAGATGAGTTCTTGATTTGGCGTTGGTGATAATAACAGCCTCTTGTTTGCAAGTTGGCAGGCCTAGTTGGAGATTACCACACAACGCTTCATTCCCCATAAAAGACTCAGCGGTCATATTTGAGAAAACCCCTCCTTTTGGAACCTGGCCTTCGAGCTTATTGAATGAAACGTTCAGGAATGTGAAGTAGGATAGATTTGAAAAAGACTTGGGGATGGTTCCGGTGAGCAAATTAGAAGAAATATCCATGCCTTCCATATTCCCCAAGCGCCCGAAAGATTGTGGGATAGGACCTGAGAATGAATTCTGCGATAATATCAGAAATCTGAGCATTTCTAAATCTCCTATGGTGCTTGGTATGGCTCCCGTAAGCTGATTCATCGCAAGATCCAATTCCGCGAGAGATGCCAGATTACTCACATTTGAGCTCAGAGAGCCCACTAGCGAATTCTGCGACAAGTTGAGTGCTATCAAGCGTTGGAGGCTCCAAATACTCGAAGGGATTGTCGATGAAAGAGAATTATCAGACAGATAAAGCCGCTGAAGGCCGCTAATATTCCCTATACAATCTGGAATTGGCCCTGAAAGTGCATTGTTGTATATGGAAATGTAACTGAGAGCTCTAAGACTGCATAGTTCAATTGGTATGCGCCCTTGGAGCCGGTTAGAGTAAAGATAAGTCATTTGCAGATTCTTAAGCCCAGAGATTGTACGTGGAAGCTCTCCCGACAACTGGTTGTCATGCAAATTTAGATATATCAAGCTAATCAAATTACCAATAGAGTCAGGAATTTTTCCTTCAAGCTTGCAATTTGGAGCTCTGAAGCGAAGAATATTCCTCGAGAGATTCCCAATGGATTCTGGCAGTTGACCTCCAAACTCATTCTCTCCTATCAGCAAGTTCTCCAGTGACCTGCACTTTGTGATGGGGTCCAAAAACTTGAGCCCGCCCTTCAAATTATTTCCCTGTAAACTCAACGACTGAAGGATTTCCAAGTCCCCTAGTGTGTCAGGAACCGGGCCAGTAAAAAAGTTATCAGAAAACTCAATGACAGAGAGCATGGAAGCATTCGAAAGCGAGGCCGGGATTTCCCCACTGAATTGGTTGTCGCTAAGGTAAATTCCTTGGAGATTTGGTAGCCGAAAACCAAGGTCATTGGGTAGAGACCCGTAGAGGTGGTTGAATGACAACCCGAGTTTTTCCAAAGAAGTCATGTTATAGATTGATTCTATACCGCCAGTTAAACCATTCTCGCCGAGGTTTAACAGTCTCAGCCTACCGAATCGCGCAAATTCGTCAGGGATTCTCCCTACTAATCCCATACGATTCAAAGTAAGTTCCAACAGGTTCGTGAGATTACCAAGAGAATTTGGAATAATACCTGTCAGATTATTATACCCAAGATACAAACCTTCAAGATTCTTCAAACTGCCGATTTCATCAGGTACCTCTCCGACAAACTCATTATACGACAATGACAGAGTTTGAAGCCTCCGACATCGTCTCAAGCTTTTCGGAATTCTTCCTCCAATCTGGTTCCAAGAGATCGAAAGCAAGTCAACGCGTGGGAGATTCAGATCATCTTCAATCTCTCCATACAGCTGGTTCGTTGCGAGGACGATTTTCTGCAGAGAAGAGCTATTGAAGAGCTGAGCGGGTATCGGCCCCGTAAGTTGGTTGACAGAGAGATTAAGGTGTCGGAGGTTCGGAAGGAGAGCAATGGAGTCAGGAACGATGCCCGCAAATGAGTTGGTTGAGAGGTCCAGAGATTGTAGGAGGGTGAGGTTGGAGATGAGTGGAGAGATTTTGCCCCGCAGAGAGAGTCGAGAGAGGTTTAAGGAGACGACTCTTTGGTTTTGGGTGTTGCAGGAGACGCCGGTCCAGTTGCAGAAGGAGGTGGGGGGAGCCCACGAGGAGGTGACTGCGTCGAGGGGATCGGAGGTGATGGAGTTTTTTATGGCGAGAAGGGCATTGAGATCCGTTGAGGATGGAGATGACGAGGACTGGAGGGAGTTTTCCAGGAGGAGGAGGAGGAGGAGAGTTAGGAGGAGGAGAGAGGGGGGTTTTTTCATATTTGAATTCTTGAGAGCTAGGGACGAGGAGATTGATGATGGGTTGGCTCGTTTTATGAGGAACGGGGACGGGACTTTGTTGCATGTATTTGACTTCAAGGCATAATAATAGAACTAGAGAGGTCTATTCACAAATGAGCTGTAGTACAGGGTGGGTCTGCAATGCTAGATCCTAATACTTTGGCATGTCGATATTATTTTTACTAATTATTTGGCATGATTTTTTTTAAAAGATTTTAACAAAGCGAGTGAGCTCAAGCATCGTCAACGGTTAATATTGGATCGCTACCACTGCACCAAAAATTGGAAGTGTTCGGTGAGGGTTGAGAGTAATATTTTTTATAGTCTAAGGTTGATATAACATTATCTCAAAAATCTTATTTGATACAATTCTAAAAGTAGGATGAACATTGTAAGTTATAATTGTATATTCTAACATATCTTGCTGTTTAAACGTTTTCTTATGGGTTTTATGAGATTTGAAAAGGAGAATTTTTTCAAAAAATAATTAGTAAAAATAATATTTTTGCTAAATAATTAGCAAAATCGACTTTTTTTTTTGCCAGCTCATCAAGGCTTGCCAAAAGAGGTTGATTTTGTAAAATTTGGTGTTGAAAACATACGTGACTACTAGATCTGTGTGTTTAACATTCGCTAATCACCTTCTAAACACAACTCATAAAACACACAGGACTAATAGCCCCGTATGTTTAACTGAAACAAGAAAGAAACCCATACTTCGCCATGCCCTTCGAAAGCACGACAAAAGTGCTAACAACCCAAAACGTTATCCTCCGGAGTATAATGCAGATAACAACACCACCAACACCTATAAGAACCAAGTAATTCCTCTTCCAAAATGACTCAACCTTTACCCCTAAACCTCTTTGTCCTGCAAAAGTCCTGATTTGATCTTTGATAGAGGATCCTTGCCTATTGATTCCCCAGAAATGATTCCCCAAACCCAGCATTGAATTTCCCATAGTAAAGGTTTTAATTGAAGCTAGCTGCCTTGAATTGGAAAACCCGGATGGAGAAATGGTTTTTGGGGTTGAAAATTTGTGATTTTGGGAGAGGATTCAAAAAAAGGTGCCATTTTGAGAGAGGTGTTTTAAGGGAATTCAATGGAGTAAGCTCTCCTATACAGAGAGGGCTTGGATTAGGGATTGAGGAATTTGGTTTTGATGTGATTTGGTGGAGATAAAGCTTTTGGAAACCTGATGCAATTTGCTTTGAGGATTTGGTCGCGAGAGAGCGAGTGAGTTGGGGGTGGAGGTGAGGGGTGGGGGGCAGAAAGAGATCGGTGGTTGTTTTTACTAGGAGAATTATTGGAACTATGTACTCTCAAAGGGGAGGTAAACACGGGACTAATAGTCCCGTGTGTTTGGATTATGCTTAGAAGGTGATTAACGAATGCTAAACACGCAAGATATACGAGACTAGTAGTTCTGTGTATTTTTAATACTAAAATTTATAAAATTGACCTCTTTTTGGCCAGCGTTGGTGAGCTGGGCAAAAAGAGATGTATTTTGGCAATTATTTAGCAAAAATATCGTTTTTACTAATTATTTTTTAAAAGGGGTATTTTAAAAAAACTCCACGATTTAAAAATTATGTTTTATATATACTTCTAAGATAAACTTACAGTATCCCCCCCCAAAAAAAGAAACATTAAACAGGCATTTGCTTGTTATTTAAGAGGTCAGTGAACAACTTGTTCCGAACGTTGATTGCTGAGTTGTCTTGTTTAGAGGACTGAATTCCTTGAAATCTGATCAATTTGATCCGTACAGAGTAGAGAGTTGACCGTTTACTTGCTACCTCACCTAAGTCGTTGATCTTCAATAATTTTCACGTGATAAAGCTTCCAAAGTCCATTTTCTTCGTTCAACATTCATAATTTTGCAAATGGCATTTCAAAGTCAGAAATAAGCCCGACTTTATTAATATGCAAGTGAGGAAAGTGGGCTCCCCGACTGAAATAAAAGAATAGTCAATGTTTGGGAACATGTTTGATTCGTTGGAAGTGTCATCACAGTATAAGTATCGGCTACTTATAACTACAATTTTCTACAATTGTTCCCACATGTAGCTATAGTTTCAGCTGGTTGACTAAATTTTTAAGATTCTATAATTTTATGAGTACAAGCATTTCATATATTTTTTAGTGTATCAAAGTTGGCTTCCTCTGAGATTGTTGCAATTTTAACTTTTTAATTGTTACTGCAACTTCCGCACAAACCTGTGCAAGTCATTGGTTGTTTTTTTTTTTTTTTTTTTTTTTGCAACTACAGTTGCAACTAAGTTTATTAGTACAGTGGAAAAAATAAGCGTAATTGATTCAAAATGTTCCTGTTACATACAACAATAGTTCTAAGTTATACAATTGGTCTTTTCTTCTTTTTTTCCAAGTATGCCCCTCTAAGTCTAGGAGAACTCTTTCATCTTTTATTTTCTTTCCAAGCATATCCTCAATCCATACAAATTTAAGGTCTGATTCTGAAATGTCTTTACAAACTTCATCAAATGCATGCATCATATATTTTTACAACATTTACTCACTTGTTACTTTCCATAATTAAACCTTACTTTATAAAAGGAACATCTCCCTTCCCCTCGAGTCTTGTTTTACAAAACAGTCATGCTATTTGGCACGCGCTTTAGTGCACGCCTCAGCTCGCACAGAGAGGAGGAGGTGGGACCCACTGTGCCAGTGGGTC
>BQKN01000949.1:413199-450356 GCA_022839385.1 Asparagus kiusianus
ATATATATATATATATATATATATCATACTCTTTTTAAAACTACGAGTTCGGGAAAATCTTTTTATGGTCAATATTACCCTTACTATTTTGAATATTTTATTTATTTTTTAATTTATTCTAATCATAATTATATCATATCCTAATCCTACGTGAACTATCTATAAGTTAACAATTTAAAAAAATAATATTAATAAAATATATAAAACATCTTTTTTATGGTATTAATTTGTAAAGATGAAGAAATTATACATAGCTAACGTACTATAATACATAAAGTATTACAAAAAAACCTAAAAATTTTAAAAATGCACAAAATACCCTAAAAAGTTTTAAAATTATAAAAACTATCACGACGCCTAAAAACTTAAAACAACAAACATGAAATCAAGAAATTAACAATGAAGAATTTAAAATTTGTGGATAACATCTCATTATCTCAAACATTATAGAAACACCCTCAAAAGTTTAAATTATAAACAGGCACCTAAAATTCTAAAATTTTAAAACTTACAAACAACATAGATGAATTCAATGGATTACCATAATACACCAGAAAATTTCTGACATTTTAAAATTTAAAACAACAAACATGAGATTAAGAAATTAACAGCAGCCTTCGGAGAATTTAAAATTTTTAATTAACACCCTCAATATTCTCAAAATTATAGAAACTCCCTCTAAAGTTCAAATTATAAAAAACAACACTAAAATTATAAAAATTTTAAAATTTGCAAACAAAAGATGAATTCAAGAGATTACCCTCATGCACCTAAATTTTTAAAATTCACCAAAGTTAACCTCAAAGTTACAAAAGTTGTAGAAAAAACTCTATCAAAATTTAAAAATTATAAAAAAACTCTAAAATTTTAAAATTTATAACCAGTACACATCAAATCTGAAAACTATTGGTAGACCGCTAAAATTTGAATTTTTTTTAAAATTAATCTATAATTTTAATAATTATAAAAAATAACCTCAAAATTTCAGAATTGTAAGAAATATCATGATATTTAAAAATTACCACCGACACATGAAACGTAGAAGTTACAACTACCCAACTTTAAAGTAATTTTTAAAAAATGTTACCAAAGTTTTTAAAATTACAAATCACACCATCAAAGTTCCAAACCACAAAAAAGGATTGGAATTTTTAAACTTGGCAATGAAAAATATAATTATTAGATATTCTTTCATTAAGATATATATATTTAATGTTTAATTTTGGGTTTACTATCCCTTTTTAGCATCTAAAGACAGTCTAAGTTAATACTCGTAAACAAAAGCAATAAGAATTGATTAAAAATATCCGGTTAAGAAATAAAAATTTTAAAAATATTATAGCTTAAAAATTATTGTCACTATATAAATTAAAACAACTGCATAAATTTTTACTAATAAGTTGGAGCAACAAAACATATTAGTAACATTAATTGATATATGTTTATATCCATAAAAATGAAAAAAGACTATAATATAATAGCTAAGTATTAATTAATTATAATTTAGAAATATTAATATCTGATGTTAATAATATTTATAAGGTAAAAGAATACAATGAATTACGCATGGAGAAACTATCAGAATGTTCAGAGATATCATTCAAAAGAATCAAGCTATTTCCATTGCAAATGAAAAAGTGACGGAAATAAATCTAAAATTCAAAAAACATCCATGAATCATTTGAATTGGCATTAACATAAGGCATGTTTATTAAAGAAGTACCAACTGAGTTACTTTGAAGAATAATTTAATTACTTTATACCAATCAAAGAAGAATTCTCCATGAAAGATATAAGAAAAATTAGTAAGCAGTCATAAATTTCATACTTTGTTCTTTAAATACTAAAAAATTAAATATTAATATATCTAAGGCAAATTAGTAATAAAAATGCAGGTATTTAGTTTATATTTTTGTGAAAAATAACAAGGATAGAGCAAATATAATATTATTTGACGTAACAGAAACTCTTATTGGATGCACATCAGAAGAATTCATTGTAAAAAAAAGGTAGCTCCTAATCTTATTTAAGCAATAAATTAGGAACATAAAGAATTTCATATGTATAAAATTAATATTTATTATCATTGAAAGGAAAAAAATCAAAATATGTATTTCAAGAAGTTTGTGTTGAACATCGAAAATACATTTAACTTTTTTTTGTGAAGTTAAACAACAAGATAAAAGATTAAGAAGCCCAGGAACGATAACAACACAAAAAGTACAACTCTAGCTTGATGTCACAATTAAGTAGATGATGAAGATACTACTCTAGAATTGCCCGAGAAAAAGATAAATGTGAGGAAGGATTGATATTAGCTCAGAAAAAATAAAACAGAAGGAATAAAAGATAATATTTTTTGAATATTTTATAGAATAGTTTAATTATTTTGAGTGAATTTAGAATTCTTTAGAAGGGAATTTCATAAGCTTTTTTTAGTACTTTCACATGCTTGTGCAGATGTTTTTATCATAAAAATGTTTACTAGAGTTAGAATTAATCTTTAATTTATAATTTTTTATGAAGTCTATCAATGATTAGGAACAAACTTTATATTTTCTTTTGTATCGTTTTAACATACTTTTAAGCAATTATTTTACCTTATTGGTTTTAAATATTCATCTTCCTTGTATAACACTATTTCAATATTTTTCAATTTTACAACACTGTACTTTCTCAAATAAAGCTTGGTTTTATGTCAGTCAAAATAATATAAAATTCAAATTATCTTCAAATTATATTTGGTTTCTATCAATTCAAATATTAACATGAAAATTTAAATTAGATGTAGCCCATTTAAACAAACATCAAAGAAAATAATTAATCGCAATATTAAAGTTTAAAGACAAAAGTGAGCATAGAACTGAGAAACAAATTTTAGTTAGAAAATAAGCTAAAAATACTTAATCATGATATTTAACCACGTGAACCTAGTAAAATAAAAATAGTTTCTTTTATCCACTTAGTACTAATAAATACGAAAGTTTTTTTTATCATATTAGTCCTTTACTTTTTTAATATTTTATAGTTACTCTCTAAAATCATTGAAATTGATAGTAGCTCCCCAAATCTTACAGGTTATTTCCCTAAATCTTACAAGATATTTGAAAGCTAGTCCTCAAATCTTTGAACTTGCTATTAGGTCCCCAATTTGTATAAGTTATTGTAGATCAGTATCTATGAGTAGCAGTAGTGGGATATGACAATTTCAGGACCTAATGGAAATTTCAACGATTTGAGGGACTAATTTAAAAAGATTTAAGAGGGTTTAATATAAGAAAAACCAAGAATAAATAGGAGTTGTAGCTTAATTTGGCTAGTAATAGTTTGAAGAATGTGAACTGAGTGGATTAGGATTACGTTATATATTTAAGTTAAATATATTGTTGTATATTTAATATACTTAAGTTAAATATTTAATATAATTTTAGGGTATTTGAATTGAAATGTAATGTCTAAAAGAGTTAAGGGTATTTTTGTCTGTCAAAAGATTTTCCCGAACTCGTGCTTTTATAGGGAGTATGATATTTCAGTGTTGATGTTTGATTGATTAGTTAGTTTATGGGCATTTGTTGTAACCGTAGTAAATTTATGTAGTTCCTTTGAATTTGTAGGTATGCCATTCCAGCATGAGAATTCATTGCTGCATTTTGGTTGAAGTAAGAATCAACATGCTAACATCTCTTATCATGTTCACATGACTTATCATCTTGATCACAGATGTTTCAGGTCATTTTTAAGATGTACTACCAAACTAATGTCTTTGTCCAATGCTGGTCCCGACCAGCGGATATCAAAGCAAGCAATATATATCTCAATATTGGAAGTTTAGAACAACCTAAAATTATCAATGAGCCTATTGTCCCATGCAACAAACCCTTTAAGTTGAAAGAACTCGAACTCATACTTTGTCTTAGTGTGTGAACATTCAAGAATTTGGTAATACTTGCAAAGTCAAGAATTGGACATGCAGAAAGTGGGAAAGGTTATTTCAGAAAGAATGAACTATTAACAAGCTAATTATACAGAAAAAAGCATAGGTTTTGAACAAATTGCATACCCATAAAATCCCTCAGTCGAATCACCTCCTGCATTGTTTAATATAGCATCTCCACCAGGGTGTTCAAATACGTATGGAGTAACATCATACACCTGCATAGAAACAAAATTATGACATAGAGCTGTATTCTCTCTTGACTTAGACAAAGTGAACCAAGTCTACTTCATACATAAAATCAACTATAATACCTTGCCTTTGACAATTATCCAGCAATCATCTCTTGTATTATGCATAGAAACATCTCCCTTTGTGTAAGTCTGTACTCCCTATATACCAGAAAACATAAAAAAGGAAAATATCAAAGTTTTGTCCCTGATTCTGTAGTTGTAAAAGAAGCTGTAATTTGACTTCGAATGATGTCTTCCTTTTATATCATCGGGAAGAAGCTTGTAGAACTAAGAAAAAAACTGTTTTCTACTGGACAACGCTTTCAGTTGATCGACAATAACAATTATTAAAGGAGTGTGAGAGCTAAAAAGTTATATTGTCCTGATATATAAGGAACTCCTTCAAATGTAACACCTTTAAAGGAACATCCTTAACCCTTTCAGAAACATATTAGGTAATAACCAAAACATCAGTGTAGTTTGGAAAAGACTACGATTAAACTATTAAATTATAATTGCAGATCAAAGATTTGTACCTCTGTACTGAGCTTTGTGTTGCTACTTGTAGTTGCACCTACAACTGAATAAAGTAGGTAAATGATAAAGCTATAGTACACTATTCTAACCGCATTAAGGATCTATTAGAAGCTCTACCTTTTTTCGATAATCTTGGGAAGAAAATAAGTGATCCAAATAGGATTAAGGCAATAACCAACGCCATGGCAATCAACTCCATTTTTAAATAAGCACCTACTGGAATACAGTAGAGGAAAGATAAATAAGTGACAAGAAAAAGTACAATAGGGAATAACATAAGGTACTGATATTACAACATTAATGATTTCTAATTTCTAAATGATGAAAAACGAATTACACAGGCAGCTTTTAAGGACAGAACTATCTGCCATCTGGCTTCCATTTCTTCAGCCATACAATTTAGTACCTTCTTCCAGTCATTGGTTCAAATTTTCAAGCAGATGTCACCAATTATCATATATCCACCAATCAAGTTCTCAAAATCATAAACTGTGTTTCTCCAATAAAAGGCCACCAATTAACCCCAAACCCGAAAAAAATCAACTAGAAAGAAGAGGAAGGAAGAAATAAGATATAGACAAGGAGAGAAAAGACAGTAACTTGGTGATGCGGGACACAAACAGATAGAAGCTGTCTTATTATACAGAAATTCGATACAAGAAGACCATGATTATAGCTGAGACCATGATATACCTGAGTCAATAACTCACTTTTCACATTTCACTCTGAATTCTAAGTAGCACATTCATGGGCATGATCCTTCATATCCAGATTTGGTATCTGAGACCTGATCCATACCTAAGGTCATTTCTCTCAACTATATGGCAATTCGAATAAATATTCTCTCAGCTGCGCAGGCTTCTTTATTTCCAAAAGCTTAGCTCAAGACATTACATAATAGATTTTAGCGATACGAGATAATTAATTTATGCTTTAATATTTTTTTTCCAAACTTAATTAACTTCTCAGCAATAATGCAGATTAGAGTTCATTTTAAACCTACAATGATCAATGACAAGTTAAGCTATCTAGCGCTCTTGTTTATGAAACAACAATGAATCTAATTGACTATCATTTGCCAGCTATGGCAACAGGTTCTAAAGGTCTCTGTGTTTCAGGACACAAAATTTCCTAAAAATAAACAAGATACTAATTCCTAGTATGACCAGAATCATTAAGTTACATATGAAATGGTTTTAGTTCAGCCAATCAGAAATTCTATTAACTTTATGAAGACTGAGTCAGAAATGATAAAATAAAGGACGGCTTTCGAATGAGATCTGACCTTCTTTAGATCATTTAGAAATGAATTACTGAATGTGAAACAGCTTAGGAGTTAGAAGGCATCAGAGGTTAAAAAAAAGAAAGCTAAAAAACAATAAATCATGTCATGGAATTTATTTCGCATGCAAACGAGCAACTGATCAGGGCAATATAGATTTAACCGCATTGCCCATATATTTCACAGAGCAGGGGGGGGGGGGGGGAAGAAAAAGAAAAACCCCATAGTGTCCCCACATTACATCATCAAAGCTCAAATCTTTGCAAGTGAAAATCAACCCGAACAAATAATATATGCTGAAACCCCAATAATCAAATTAATAACAGAGATCCATACTCCCGAAAAGGAAAGCTGAAACAAAAAAAATGCAACAATGGTGGTCATTAATCAAACCACCTCTCAATTCTACCAATTCCTTCCAGGTTTTTTATTGCTTCAATTAATTCATACTCTTTCTTTCTATAGCTCACTAACCATCAATTTCCATAAGATCTAGAGATCTAGAAAAGTTAAACATAGAATTAAAGGAAAAAATTGAATTAAAGTAAACAGCAATCATACTGAGAGAAAGAGAGAATAGCTCACAGTATTCGATGATCTGATAAAAAAACGAAGAGAGATTATCGTCGGAGCCTTGAGCAAGAGAGGGTTTAAGGCTTTTCTACCGTACAATTTGAGTTTTTTTTTGGACGATTCAACTGCGACGAATGAAGATTTTGTCGAAATAAAATTCAGAGAGAGGGAACCTCGATGATGAGCTCCCCGCGATAGAACCTCAAGATCACGTGCACCATTTAATAATCAATTTTATAGGATTTGTTGAAATCGGGTTCTTAACCCGACCGGACCCGGACTCAGAGCTTTCAGGAGGGTGTGATTGTAAAAGTGGAATATTCGAGGTTCTTTTTACAATTTATACCCGCTCCTCTTCTTCAAGCCCTTATCCCTTCTCCCTCTTCAGCTAAAACCGAAAAAATCAAAATCAAAAATAAAATTGGAAAAAAAGAGAGGAAAATAAAAATAAAATGCCTGCTGCTGTTGCCTCAAAATCTATCACAGCCAGCCTAATCCCTAAATTCTCTAATTCTCGTTACCAGAAGTTTTTATCTTATCCGCAAACCCTAGCTCCCTTCATCAACAACGAGAAGAAGCGGAGAAAAACCCTAACGCTAGTTTCCTCAAAATTCTCCTCCTCATCTGCGGAGCTCTCAGCTATAGACGAGGAATGGCTGAAGAAGCTCCCAGAGAAGAAGAAGCCCCTCTATTCTCATAGCTTGCCGTGCATAGAGGCATGGCTGAAGAAATTAGGGTTTCGTCAGTCCAAAGAGGATCGAGCTGTATGGTTCGCTGAGATGCCGGAGTGGCATGCTCAGCTCTCCCTCGATGTCACTGATCTCTACATTCGGTAAAGTTTTCATCTATATGCCCTTTTGTTGCGAATGTTTATCAATTTTCTATGATGCAAATTTTGATGCTGAGGGAGTAGTGGTATCGGAGCCTGTTTAGGGTGCTTAGATCTATTTATTGTATGCTCTGCGGCTACCATCAAAGATGATTCTCTACATTAGAAAATAAATTAGATTATTATTTACCATTTAAAGGCACTGAGCACTATTCATGAGTATAGCACTAATCATCTACATTAGAAAATAAATTAGATTATTATTTATCATTTAAAGGCACTGAGCACTATTCATGAGTATAGCACTATTTATAAATATGGTTACTATTTATGAGTATGATTACTGTTTATAAGTATGATTATTGTTCACATAAAAATAGTAGAAGTTGCAACTCATGATAGAAGTAAAGCGGTCAGGACCGAATCTATCCTACAGTGATCTTATCGGCATTCTTGAAGGCCGAAGTTTGTGCTCGGTCTGGGACTGTGAAGTTGATGGGTCAGTGATCAAACTTGCATGAAATTTTTTGAATCAGTACCATGCCATGATGACGGATCTAGCCAGTACGACTACTACATTCAAGAAACTTAACGACAACTACAGATACTGGGAGATGTGTATGAAGTCCTATTTACAAGGAGAAGACCTCTAGGAGGTCATCGGGGGTGCCGAAACTACAACACATTAAGAAGCTGGCGAAGCACTAAAGAAGTGGAACATCAAAGTCGGTAAAGCTATGTATGTATTGAAGACGATGGTAAAAGAAGTTCTCGTAGATTACATGCGAGATGTTAGAACTCTGAAGGAGGCAATGGGATACACTCGCCACACTCCTCTCGAAAAAGAACGATGCTCGACTTTAGCTCTTTGAGAATCAACTGATGACCTTGCAACAGAAGAATCTAACAATCAGTCAGTACTTCAAGCATTGTTTTAAATATCCCCGACATGGCCCGACATATCCCCCGATATATCCTTTTACAGGGCTTACCGCAACCGATATGGTCTTTAAATATCCTTTACTGCTTTTTGGCTATTTTGAGTGATAAATCCCTGATATGGCCGATATATTAGCCGATATGTAGACCAATATATCTTTTTATATAGCTTGTTGCAAAATAATATACCGTGTTTGGAATTTTTGGGCGAGATACCAAGATTTCCTCATTATATCAAATGATATTTTACTCTAAAAAAAGCAGATCGAATGTTGCAACATTGCTTTGCATTTTTGTTTATTTTAGAAGGTTGATTAGTGATCCTAAACATATATTATTCATATTTTGTATGCTTAAATTTCATTACATATGTTGAGATTACATTTTAATGCATTATACTATGTATGCAAACATTCATTATGGCATTCCGATATGTACCATATATCCCCGATATTTCCCCGATATCCGCAATCCGATATGAATTTTGGTCATCCGATATTTCCCCGATATCCGATATTTAAAACCTTGACTTCAAGCAAGTAAAATCAATATGTTTAGGTATCGCTCTACTAGATCCAGATTCCGATGTGAGGAGAATAATCATTCATGGTTTGATGTCGAAGTATCACGGGCTCGTCGCTGCTACACACGGCTGGCCGACTCAACCAACATTATTAGAGTTGGAGAGTTTGCTCGCTACACAGGAAATCCTAGCCAAATAAATGGCCGACGTTTTAATAAAATGTGAAAGTGAAGCACTCTTCAACAGTAAAGAGAGGGGCAAACCGAGAGGCTTGAGAAAAGAGGAGTATAGAAAGGTTGACTCAAGGAAACAGTCAGGACGGCTATACACCGACAAAACACAACAGCATGAGGAGCAAGGTGATCGTCGAGCAAGGCAACCTGATGATAGCTGTTACATTGCGCATATGTCAAGATAAGACCTACAGAGGGCAATGCTGCAACATTGCGCATATGTTAAGATCAGTGTTATCAAGGCGCAAAGCGCAATGCGGGGCGCAAAGGTCCCTTACGCGTACCATGCGCAAAGCGCACGAGGCGCGCGCCTCACTAATTGAGACGCATAACTCAAACTAATATTTGCCAACATCATAAAACAGAAACATATAAGCAACATATTATTTACCTACATCCAAAATTATGAGAATATCAACTTAAATCATCAAATTATGCTAACTGAATTTTTAAAGTAATAAAAAGATACAAGAAACATGTATTTAAATCATCAAATTAAGTGATTAACAATTATGAGCATATGTTTATAAATTGTCACATAAAAGACTAAGAAATATAATTAACAAATATGACTGTTCATAATTTTCTAGTTAGTATTCTTAATTGATATTTGCTACTTAGCATGAAAAGATGAAGAATGAATGTAACAGTTACATATTTACATGTTCATAATTTGCTAGTTAGCATGCTAATTAGAGAATGAAGTTACAATTAGCAACCAAGTATACTAAATTACTAATTATTGTTTTCTTTTTATAGGTTAAATATGAAAAGATAAAAATAGATTAGCAACTAGTAAGAAAGAGTATATTACATGATATAAATATGTAATTATGTAAATTATTTAAAAAAAATAGAAGAAAGAGTATGTTACATAACGCAGGTGCGAGGCGCACGTGAGGCGCACGCGAGGCGCACGTAAGGCGCACGCGAGGCGCGCGCCTCGCTGCGTGCAGCACCCCGCCTCGCGTGCGGGGCGCATTTCCCCCAGGCCGAAGCGTCCCGCGCCCGGGGCGCGCCCGAGGCGCGCGCCTCAATAAGCCTGGTCAAGATGATAAAGAAGAATAGGATGCCTAAGCATCAGTGGCCATCATTAAAGATGTACCAGTTGACGAAGACGATGTTGTTGGTATGACACTAACCTCGATCGTAGAAGAATCTGAGTTCGCATTTGCAACGGTTTCAGATCGAAAAAAACCAGCTATAATAAATATCGGATCATTAATTCTGACTGTTCCAACCACATGATGTGAGACAATGAGAAACTCGTCAACATGAAGGTGTATAAAGGCGGTCGAGAGGTTGTGATAACGAATAATTTAAGATTACCTATCACACACATCGAAAAGACTGTGTTTACGTCATGCTACAATCCGAATCGGATACAACTACAAGATGCATACTATGCACCGGTATGAAAAAGAATCTTCTATCTGTTCCCCAATTGACAACTTTAGGAAACTATGTAGTATTTGGGCCACAAAATATAAAAGTCTATTGAAACTTAAAGTCATCAGGAGAACCTATCATGGAGGGACGGAATGTGGAATTTGTCTATGTGATGTTAACAGAATCGACATATATAGATAAAGCCGGAAAGAATGAGACGGTTGAGTTATGGCATGCTCGGCTTGGTCATGTGAGCTATCACAAGCTCAAGATTATGATGGAAAAATCAATGTCGAAGGGTCTTCCATACTTGAAGATTCGAGAAGGGACCATATGCGAATGTTGCCAGTATGGTGAAGCGCATCAATTATCACCTCAGGAGTCTTAGTTTAGAGCTGAGGAACCTTTGGAGCTTCTACACTCAGATGTATTCAGTCGAGTGAAGCAAGAATCAATCGGTAGGATGCAGTACATGATCATCTTTATCAATGATTACTCGAGATATGTTTGGTTTTATTTCCTAAAGGAAAAGTCTGAAGCACTTTCCAAATTTAAGCAATTTTGAGAAGAAGTCAAATGAGAACTCGGCAAGAAGATTCGTTATCTACGCACAGACAATGGGAGAGAGTTCACATCAAATGAGTTTTATGACTACCTGAAGCAGTAGAATATTCGGCAATAGCTAACGTGCTCAAATACTCCGCAACAAAATAGCGTAGCAGAAAGAAAGAATCATCATCTCGTCAAAACTTGCAGAAACATGCTTTATGCTGAGAATGTGACAGGATATTTTTGGGCTGAGTGTATGAAGACTGCGACGCATGTGATCAATCAGCTACTACAACCAAAATTGGAGTTCATATCACCATTTCAGAAGTTGTGGAATATCAACCCAATCGTAAACCAGTTCAGAGTTTTCAGTTGTGTATGTTATAGCTTCGTGCGTGATCACCTTCACAGCAAGTTCGACAAAAAGGCTGTAAGGTGTATTTTTGTGAGGTATGACAGTAAAAGATAACGATGGAGATGTTGTGGTCCCACAAGTGGACAATGTTATATATCAAGGAATGTTATATTTGACGAAGCCTCATCTTAGTGGGCTTCACAAGAGGTTGCGCTACTAGATTCTAAAGATCTGAAAGATTGGCTACAAGAAAAGTTAGGGGGAGCGAAGTCAAGGAGAAGACCTACGTCAGTCAGAGAAGACAGAATCAAGCTCTTTAACATCCTCAAAGGAGAATCATTTATGGAAGACTGGTGTTTATCAGACAACACGAGAAGAAGTGTGTCCGAGCCAGATAGAGGATATTGACGAAGAATCAGTTGAACAACTTTGAATATCAATAAGATCCAGAAAGCCAAATCTTAAGTATGCTAATGCTGCCATTATGAAAGATGTGAATGAGTCATCTAGCTCTGCTAAAACATACAAAATTGCTGAATGGAGACGAGCAATGGAGGAAGAAATTTAAGCTCTATAGCAGAACCAAACTTGGGAGTTTGTGTCAAAGCCCAAAAATATCAAACATATCTCCTGCAAATTGGTTTACAAGGTTAAGACTTGACTGGATGGGTCGATTGAGATACAAAACACGCTTGGTGGCTTGAGGATTCTCTAAACAGTATGGACTGGATTATGATGAGGCATTCAGTCCAGTTATTAAGGTAACAACAGTTCGTATTCTTCTAGCTCTACTAGACAGTAAGAGTTGAAAGTTTTGGCAGATGGACATAAAGAACGCATTTCTACACGGTGAGGTGGATCGAGAGATTTACATGGAGCAACCTATCGGATTTGAGAGCAAGGAGAAGGAAGATATGTTTGCAAACTAAAGAAACCTCTCTACAGAGTGAAGCAAGCTTCGAGAGCTTGGTATAGCAAGATTGGTGAGTTTTTAATTCAAAATGGATACTCTCTTGCTCCTGCAGATTCTAGTTTATTTGTCAAACAAACTGACAATAGGCTAGCAATCGTGTTGATCTATGTGGATGACATAATCCTAACTGGAGACAATGAAGCGGAAATCCAAAGAACGAGAACAAATCTCTTGGTCAGGTTTCAAATGAAGGAGTTTGGGGAGCTCAAACATTTCCTCGGATTAGAGGTCAACTGAAAGAAGGATGGACTATTCCTTAGCCAAGAAAATATGCGAAAGACATGTTGCTGAAGTACGGAATGTTCAACTGCAAGTCAATATCAACACTGATGGAGACAAATCTAAGACTATGTGCACATGAAGGAAAAAATTTGAAAGATCCAACTATGTATCGACAACTAGTTGGAAGTTTGATCTATCTAACGATGACAAGACCAGATATTTTATTTGTAGTTGGTGTGATGAGCCGATACATGCAGAAGCCATAGAAGCCTCATTTAGAAGCAATGCAAAGGATCCTAAGGTACGTCAAGAGTACAATTAACTATGGTTTTATGTATAAGAAATGAGAAGAATGTAAGGTCTGTGCTATTGTGATGTTGACTATGCTGGAGATTATGACACTCGAAGGTCTACTACTAGATACGTGTTTAGTCTCGGTTCAACAGCTATATCTGATGAATTTAGAGGAGTAGTGGACACTAAGAAATATTTTGTTATTATTTCTTTAGTGGTACAAACATTCAATACTCTCAAATACAAATACTCTCTACTACAAACTACTACTAAATTCTTTTACAACACACAACTATTTCACTTTCTCTTCTCTTTATTTCTCTCATTCTTTCTTTGCTACTAGGATGATCTCAAACAAATATTTGGGGGTTATTTATAACATTGGTTTAAGGGTAGGTAAATACTACTAGTTTTAGGTGATTACTATTAGGGGTGGGTGTTACTGTAGCTAGGTATGTGGGGGTAGATGAGTGAAAATGAAACTGCTGACTTTTAACAATAGCTTGGTGTAGCAAAATATAGTTAACGGTGTTACTATTAACTACAGAGGCGAGGTATAGATCAGCAGTGATGGCAACTCAGGAAAGCACGTGGCTTTTTCAATTAATGAGAGATTTACATCAGTCCACAGACTACTCAGTAGCTTTACATTGCTATAATCAGTCTGCAATACGATTAGCAGATAATCCAGTTTTTTATGCTAGGACGAAGCACATCGAAGTACATCATTACTTTTTATGAGAGAGAGTTCTTCATGAGGAGATCGTAGTGAAGCCAATTGGAACAAACGAACAAATACCTAACATATTCACCAAATCACTGAGTACTTCAAAGTTTGCAGAATTTTGAAGTTAGTTTGTAATCGTGGATAGAGAAGTCGTTGCTAAGGGTGAGTGTTAAAAGTCAGCAGCTTTATTTTCACTCATTTATCCTTCCACCTACCTAGCTATAGTAATGCCTACCTCTAATAGTAATCACTTAAGCCTAATAGTATTTACATATTCCTAAACCAATGTTATAAATAACCCGCTAAATATTTGTTTGAGATCATCCCAGTAGCAAAGAAAGAAAGAGAGGGAGAAATCAAGAGAGGAAGAGAGAGGTGGGTGAAATAGTAGTGTGTTGTAAAAGAATTTAGTAGTAGTTTGTAGTGGAGAGAGTATTTATATTTGAGAGTATTGAGTGTTTGTACCACTAAAGAAATAATAACAAAATATTTCTTAGTGTTCACCACTCTTCTAAATTCAACAGAAGTTAATTTTTGTAGGCTACATTTTTTATGAATGTTCACTGTAACGTTGTTTATTTTGGATGTCATTCTTACTCTTAGAAGATTAAGTCATGGCCTGATATCTTTTTGACCTAATGATTGAAACCAAACCTACACACAAAAAATGGCTAAAGTTTCTGAAAAATGTTGATGCTGGTTAAAGATCAACTTTAAGCTCATATTTGAAATCTCAATATTTTCTTTTTGCCAACCATAATGCTGAAGCATATTGGCACGTTGATATTCACTGGTCAGTCATTGTTAGTGACATCCTTCCTCTTATATTTGTTCTTTTTGGATTAATTACATTTCGGTACCCTGAGGTGTGTAATTTCACGGGTGACCTTGGAAGTCTTTCGGCAAATTAACATCCAGAAAGAACTCTAAATCAGCAAATCAAATAATATTAACTTGCTGACAGAATATAGGGTTACCCGTGAAATACGATTAGGCATTAGCAATCTTAGGGTTACCTGTATAGGTACGCAGACTTTAGGGTCAATCGCATAGTTGCACCATACCTCAGGGTACCTGGTACAAAAATGTAATTAATTCTTCTTCTTTTTTATATCGTTCAAGCTAAATTTAAGATTAAATCAAGGATTCAAATATGACTGGAGTTTTTGAAAATGTTCAGTATTGATTTGTGTCAATTTTTAGCTACAGAACTTCAAAACTTGAATGGAAAGAAAGGCAAGAATTATGAATCTTCAAATAAAGTGTTTTGGGTCGCTTAAGCAAATCTGGATAGACTATAGATGAATTTGATTGTGGAAGCAGATCATCAGCGGTTAGTTCCATTATGAGTGAAACAGGTATTGCTCCCTTTTGGTGGTCATAATATAGCACCGTCCAAGAAAAACAAATGCAACAGAGATGAAACACGGTAAATCTGCGGTAGGAAGACTCGTCAATGTCGTAGTCAATGTTGTAGTTCGGAGAGAATTGAGGGATAAAATCCCGCCAGAGTAGTTGGTTGGAAGATATGATCCTTTATACTTTGTTTTCCATTTTTCCCAAGGACAATTGGCTCGAATTTATGCTCATATATGGTACTTTGGTATCCTGTTTTGGTGAATATCAACCTTGGGTCTAGCGTAATTGGAATTTTTCCCGTCATCACTAACGGGAGGGACAAAAATGCAGAATGATGCAGCATTTCCAAATCATGATTGAATTAAAAACTCTTCATTATGTTTTAAGAGAGCTACATTCAACGGCTACTTCTATGTCGTGATAAAAATATCTGAGTTCATGTTGTTGATGACACGTAAGGTTGAGCAGTGGATCATCAACCCTAAGGGTGCCTCGGTTAGATGCTACTAAGAACATGAGATCAATCATATCCTTGTACTCATGGAGGGAGAGCCATCAGCTTACAATTTTATGCATTTACAAACCGCTGCAGCTATGTTATCTGCATTTGTACAGGATGCAGATAGCATTTAAATGAACTAAATCTTGATTTTGTTGTTGTTTTCTTTGAGATCAGATGTTCAACGTATGATAGAATAATGCAATTCATATCTAATTTCATGGAACATTAGTATTTTGTCTCCATTTAAAAATAATGCTATTTAGATCAGTATTTTCCATCTGAAGTATAAAGAAGTATGGTGCCTTTTTTTTATGACGATCTGCATAATTAGGTTTCCAATTTTGAAGCTGAACTGATTTTGTTTGATGGGGCTGATAACCAGGTACCTGAAGAGTGGACCAGGTGACCTTGAGAAGGATGTGGAAAGGAGATTCAGTTATGCATTGAGCAGGGAAGATATTGAAAATGCTATCCTGGGAGGGCCATAAAATTACAAGCATTACGTATGTTACTTTCAGTGGGAGGAAAGATATTGGTTGTTTCTCATCCTTATGCCATGAACAAGGAGCTTTGTTTTGTATATTTCATTCTGTTGAAAAGCTTTTTGTGTATTAGGTTGATTTCAGTTTGCATCTATCAGGAACAAACTTATGATCAAAGCAATCATATAATGGAATGCAAAGTATCGATCTCATGCATTATTGATGATCAAAATTGTTGTATATGTTGAGAAACAAGGTTTACGTCTCAAAAGTTTAAATTGGTTTTTATTTCAGTATAGAGAGTCCAGTTCATGAACTGACTAGCCCACAGTACATTGTGGAGTCCCTTGAAACCCAAGCTCTTTTTCAGGAAAATGGAATTCTTTCCTTTGGCTTCCACTTGCAGGTGCGCATTTTTCCTTTCTAAATTCT
Organism: Asparagus kiusianus; assembly: GCA_022839385.1. Lineage (NCBI taxonomy): Eukaryota > Viridiplantae > Streptophyta > Magnoliopsida > Asparagales > Asparagaceae > Asparagus > Asparagus kiusianus. The sequence continues at coordinate 429,567 of BQKN01000949.1, forward strand.
TTTTGTACTCGTATGTTCTTCACCACGAAACACTATGGATCAGTCTAAGCAGCTTTCGAACTTTACCCAGATAGAGGCAGACAATGAACATCGATTGATTAGAAATTTACCCTATCAACACTAAATGGCATAGAATCTCTATTGTAAAATATGAATCTTCCATTGTACTGCCTTCTGTGTCCCTATTGAAAATGATTGTGAAACATTGACGCGCATGGTGTTAAAATTAAAAAAAAAAAGACTTTGCATCGAGCCACAATGCTGTAAACAAATTTGGTTGTAGTATTTGTGTAAAGCATTCAGATGGTTAACTTCATTTTAATGTTTCTTCTGTGACTACTGAAGATGTCTATCAACAGTAAATAGAGATTATCATGTTAAAGTTGTAATGTCCCGAAAGGATCCCATGTTTGTTATATCATTGCACCAAATTTTACCATTGACAAAGCTAACTATCACTAGGATGATTGTAGATGAATTAATTCTCTACACCCATGGGGAAGGAAAATAATTCAATATAATTCAGGCAAAGCTAAAAAACAATGGAGTGAAAAAAAAAATAAAGCCAAAGCAGAACAAGCTCCATATGCATGAAGCTAGCTAAGAATAAGTAACAAATGCCAGCACACACTCAAAACAGTGATGGATAAACTCGTTAACAAGAAATGTTGTCCCAAGAAAATAGATATACTTCATAACTCCTAAGAAAGCGAATCTACAAGCACAAAGCTGAAGCTAAATTGCTTTCTATTTCCAGTGCATGATGCCTGAGATGCGCTCGGTGTGATTTTTGAACCAGACTAGATATCTCCACTCATTTACTATACCAATTTATAAGATAAGATAGAAGCTGGAGTCCTTCCTGTTGAACTTTTGAAACCCTTACCGGTGTGAGAATATTAACATCAAAACTGGATATATTTTTCTGTTTATAACATAGAATCTGGACTCCTTCCTTTTTAACCTTTGAAATCCCTATCAGTGTGAGAATAGTAATACCAAAACTGGATATATTCTTCTGTTGACAGCTCTTACTGTTATTCAGCGGGTTTGTGAACATCCGAAGCTGCAGTGTGCGACCAATATTCTTTAACAAGTTCTCCAAACAATGATCCCTCTCTTTTCATCAGTTTCATTGGTCTGTCATACTCCACCAATTTCCCTGACAGAAAAAGGAACAGTCTCTCATAAGATGAAAAACACCAGATTCCCAGTTATTCACTTAGATATGGAATTGTAGATTATCTGTTTTTATTTCATGCTAGTTTGTAATCTCATTAGCACCCTCATGAAAAATGAGGTTTTCATCCAACAGAGTGGATTAAAAACACAATCAGAAATTCTGTGAAAAGAGATGTTCATGGACAAAACATAGACTAAGAGGAAGCTTCTCTGTCAGAACTCTCATCATAACAGGAAGCTTCTCTGACAGAAGACAAACATAGGTGGCAGTAGTGACCACCTTAAAAGAAAAAGAAATTGAAATTGTAAAACGAGTGTCAAACATGAAGAAAGGGGATAAAGTTCTTTAAGAGGCTACAAAACTTCATGCATGAAATCTGAAAAATGCTACCAAGTATTTGCAGAGAGAAATAAGGGTTTGGAGGTTCTCACCATCACTGATAGCAAGCACCTTTGTGCAGTCCATTACAGTTGGGATCCTATGGGCCACCGTTATTACAGTGCAATCTGCAAATTCTTTTCTTATAGTTTTCTGAAGAATGGCATCTGTTGAATTATCAATTGATGCTGTGGCTTCATCAAGTACTAATATACGATTTCTCCTTAACAGAGCACGCCCCAAGCAAAACAACTGCCTCTGCCCCATACTCCAGTTCAATCCATCTTCAACAACTATAAGATTGTAAGAACAAAATAAAACTTCATAAATGGGTTGATCTAATGCAATTAAAGTACTTTAAATTGGTATACACTCCAGATCCTTACCAGGTGAGTCCAGACCCAGTTCTTTCTCTTGAACAGCTTCTCGAAGTTGACATTTTTCAAGCACCTGAAAGGGGAAAAAAGATCAAGTCATCGAAGTAGACTATGGAAAGTGTGACAAAAAAGTGAATTTTTTTAAGGAGACCAAGAGAAAACTTCATGATCTTCCTTGTTTTAGAATTTATAGAGGTGTGGTTGGTGAAGTGGTGAGGATGGGTCGTGGATATCTGGACTAGTCTTTTTTTTTTGGCTCAGCAACCCACCTTGTTGAAAAAAAGGGAAAGACAAGTCTCTTGAAGGTCTATAAGCAGGTAAAATAGGATCTTCTGGGGCAGAATAGCAAAGAAGATTACAAGATATTGAATTCTAGGAAGATTATTGCAATGGGTTATTACATTTGTTTTTTTCACCACAATCTCTCAATTGCCTATTGCTAGGATTGGAGTCGGACAGTGTTACTGTGATAGCCATTCATCTCTTTCCTAAGCCTCCCCAGCAAAACAAATGGGTATTATGATATGAAATGGCTTCTTGCATATCCCTCCACATATTTCTCTAGAAAATGAAAAAAAGGGAAGCAAATTTTTTTGCAACATGGAAGTTAGAAGATGCCCTCATTAAGTAAAGCCTTCAACATACCAAATTCATAGTTGTTTTACATGAATTCATCAAGTTTTACCAAATCCTTCTATTTAGCAAAATCCTAGATGATGGAAAACTAATGAGAAAGCTAGAATGATACCATTACCACTTTCAGAATAGTAAAGACTTTCTAACAGAACCGTAGATTAGTAATATCTTATACTCTTTGATACCTTTTGCCCCACAATAAGAAAACATTACCTCCCATACTTGCAGATCAGTATGGTGCCCTAAAGGATCCAGATTGTATCTGACGGATCCATGGAAAAGGGTCGGATCTTGAGGTATGATTCCAAAACGAGATCTCAAGTCATGGAGTCCAATTGTGGCAATATTAAGACCATCAATAATTATTTTCCCTCCTGCTGGCTCAACTAGGCGAAACAAAGCACCTATTAGAGTTGTTTTCCCACTTCCAGTCCGACCAACTATCCCAATTTTGTGCCCTCCTTCAAATATGCAACTGATTCCTCGGAGAACAAGGGGAGTATCTGGCCTATACCGGATCTGCTTGATTCAACTCTTGTGAGCATAAGGAAATTATAATCAATATATGAGCATTCTGAATGGACTGTATAAAGTTCTACCTTCAAGTCGCGGAGCTCCACTTTACCAACAGAAGGCCAGTTGGGTGGTGGCCTGTTGCCTCTGATGACCTCTGGGGCCTCACTTGGTACATTCATATACTGATTCAGCCTTTCCACAGAGATGATGTAGTTGGCAAGTGTGCATTGATTTTGGATGGAGAAAACAAGGGACATGTTTAATGAAAAACCATATGACAAGGCCATTCCAACAAATCCTGCATCAAAAGCGTTGTGAATAGTTCATGTCATTAGGGTCCAGATAAACAATGAAACTTGAATTTGCAAAACAATAAAGGGCATCAAGTACATGAATATGTATATACACACATACATGTAATTGTTTCTAGACTTGGTTTCTTAATATGCTCAAGTATACACAACAGAAGCATCTAAGCGACTGGCACCAGTCAGTCACCTACAAAGTAAATGCTACCTATATCCCTTATAAGGATATTTGAAATTCAAATCAGTTAGAACAGCCCAAATTGTTAAATTCACAATATTGTCAACGATAAGTCAAGTACATGAATGTAAACAAGCATACAATACATATGCATGCCTCGTTAGCAAACTAGATGCATTCCAAATATATTTCTCCATTGTGCAAGCATCCCTGAGACCAACATCTTTACTAGCAGGCACTCGCATAGAAGTTAACGCATGCCCGCACGCGCACACATGCACACCCACCCATGCACACACCGTGAAGAGGTTATTACATATCTTTTATGAAAATGCAAGAGTAACCAGGTGAATACAAAACAGAAACACGACATCATAAGGACTAGCACAAAAATTAGATACTGGCTGACACAAAGGAGACTGCAAGAAATGCACCTGAACTAAAAGTGCCAGGAGGAAGAAGGGCCATAACAAGGGCTGATGTTGAAAGAACAGCGGCACCCATAGTCTCCAGCCGTTGGATCAACCATTCACTTGCTGCAAAATTATGGAAGAATGGACTGGCATTCCTGTCAATTAGCTCCAAATTCTTAGCAAAAAACCGATCCTCTTCCTCAAAAGCTCTGATTGTTACTGCTCCTGCAACAGATTCAGCTAAATGATTTGCCACAAGGGATTTTGTAGTGCCATTGATCCGCATCAACTCCTTTGAAGTAGCTAAATAGTAGGCCTACGTATTTTGAAGAGAGAGGAATAGCTACTAATAAGAAGAAGAAACAAAGATCAAAGAAAACACTAACAAGAGAAATTGCAGAGTTGTACATTACCTGCAATCTAATGATAAGGTAAATCATTGGTACAGAAACAAATAGAACTTGCCAGGTAATAATAGCCAATATCCCAAGGTTGCTATACACATTTAAAGTAGCACTGATGCTAAAAATTAAACTAAATGGCACATCAAGGTCGACGATGCTCAGATCTGAGGAGACCTGCAGTAAGAAGATTAAACTAAGGAACATAAATTACTCGAAACTTGTCAAAATTTTAATAGAAATACATACCCGACTTAGTATCCTCCCCAGAGGAGTGGAATCAAAGAATGACATTGGAGCACGGAAGAGTGAATTAAGCAGGTCAGAGAACAAGGATTTTGATGACTGGAGACCTAAAACAACGATGAATAGAGATCTAGATAACAAGAATATGGCTGTACTGCACCCAATTGCCAAGTAGACTGTGATGAGTCGTAGTGTGCTCACATCAGGATTTTGAACATTGGCGGCCATCCATGAGTTTTGGGAGATCTGTCCAGCTATGAATATCACATGAGAAAGAGCTGCTAGAGAAGAATACAAGAAGCCTTTATTTTGATTTAGGTACTGCAGGTATGGCTTTAGACCATTATTCCCTGACTCCCTCTCCTCTTTCTTGATCAATTGATCCTCTGCTGAAGATTGAGTGGTTCTCTGCGGATCAATACTGTGGGTTCGCTTTATCTCCTCTGTAGACGCCTCACTTGTTTCATGAGAGACCATCTTTTCAATTCCTTCAGCACAAACAGTGTCTTTATGAGCATGGACCAGTTCCTGGAACTCTTTGCTAGACACTAGGAGTTCCTGATAGGGAGCAGCTCGAAGAATTTCACCATCTGACATCAACTGTAGAAAGAAGTATTCGTTACAGGCAGCATCCTCAGTATAAAAAATCAAATCAGTTTTACATTATAACATAGTAAAGGAGTCACTGGTATACAGCAGATAGAGGTATCAAGTGGTATACAACAGATAGAGGTATCAAGATCTGATCTTGAATGAGACATGAAATAAATAGTTGGCTAAACTTCTTCTAATCATTGGGAGCTCCTACAAGTAAACTGATTCTCTTTGCATTTTCTACTCATAAACTGATAGTCTACATGGCCACTCTTATTGAAATCTATCTATCAGAATTTCACTCTAATTGTTATGAATCGTCTCAGAGTAAAATTTAATTTTGACGACCAACAAGATACACCATTAGTAACCAAATATATATGCTTCAAAAATCAAGCTTAACATGATTAAGCTGCATATAAAATCACAATTTTAAGCATAGATCATGATTTCAAACATGGTTTGTCTATGACTTGAATTGTTTTTAGCAGATTCTAACACAAGATATTCATGAACAGACCACTCAGTTGAACATCCCTCAATGGGATCATAATATAATGTCCCTATCAATGAGTTAGACAGTGCCAACTCAGACTGGTAGCAGTTGATTATAAATATATCGCCCAATTCTAAATGGGTGGTTTGATTACATGCGGAAATGTAAATATGGTTAAGTAGGTTAAATAACTTATACAGAAACCACAGTTCATATAGTTTGATAGACTATAGAACATTTGCAATAAGCTAGAGATAAACATGAAAAGCAAGCAGGAAGAACAGAAAATGGACAGTGTTAAGCTGCTAACCAGAATTGAATCAAATGCTGGAAGAAAATCCACTTGATGGGTGACTAGTAGCACTGTCTTTTCGGAAAGAGCTCCCATTACATATTCCTGTGTTCACAACATAAGTGAACTCATCGTATAGATAAGATGCATGGAAAATTGTGAAAAATAAGGCGTAGAGAATTAAAGCCATTACATTGAATAAGCTGGTTGCAGTATGAGCATCAACAGCACTAAAAGGATCATCTAGAAGATACATATCGGCATCTTGATACAATGCACGAGCAAGTTGGATGCGCTGCTTCTGTCCACCACTGAGATTTACCCCTCTTTCTCCTATTTCAGTAAGATCTCCAAATGGTAGCATCTCAAGGTCCTTTACTAATGAACACTTCTCTAGGGTTTCTCGGTACCTTTGGGTATCCATTATAGATCCAAATAGAATATTCTCTTGCACGGTACCAGTCTGGATCCATGCATTTTGAGATACATATGCAAGCTTTCCAAAAACTTGAATCTGCAATTGAAAATTAAGGAATCTTGTTAGTAGTAAATACTTGGCATGATATTTGGAGATTGTAGGAGAAAGATGCACACAGTTGATAAAATTAGTGAATTATACCACAGTATAATCTTAATCATAGTAATATGTGAAAAGACAAATTGATTTTCTATCAAGGATTAGAGAAATGTTTGACTGAAAGGGGGTAGTATAAGGATGCAGTCAGTTTTGCTTTCGTTCATTGACCATGATTGGTTGTACCTCTTCAATCTCAATGCTACAAACTTCTAAGTCCAAAAATTTCTTCATGACTGTTTGCTTAAAAAAGACCGGGGTAGTACAAGGAAATAGTGCCATAATTTAAAGAGCTAAATATAAGCCATCTAACCCTGGTCTCAATATCTTCTAACTTCTCCAAAACGATGACAATGATAATAATAAGTTAACTGTGCAAAGTGTAGAATCGTCTTTCTGGAGTAAGTATCTTAACTTATTCATTTAATTTTTTTTAAAGAAAAGAACCCTAGCATATTATGTTTGACTTTCATGCATAAGCATATTCTAAGAGCTCACCAAACTTAAGAAAAGAATGAGAAGGACTTACTGTGCCTTCTGTACTTGGGATCTCCCCGAGGATTGCAGCCAAAAGAGTAGACTTCCCTGAACCAACTTCTCCACATATAGCCACCTTCTTCCCAGATTTCAGTTCCAAGCTTATATTCTTCAGTGTTGGCTTTGACGGATTCCCTTCCCATGAAAAGTTTGCTGACTTAATCATGAGTGGGTGCTCAATGTTCATAGTGGTCTTACCTCTGATAATCCCAGTATGCAGCTCAGCAGCATCAAGAAACCTGACTATTCTACCGAATGCAACCTTTGCTTGAATAAAGGCTCCAATAACATCAGGGATCGATCTAACAGGATCTTGTACAAGACGTAATGTTGCTACAAATGTGAAGACATTGCTAGGATAAAGAGGGATCTCAAGAAGATAGCAAGTCAAGAAGGTGGCAGCCGAAACCAAGACAGGGGACGACCAGAAAAGGAAGCTGTTGTAGGCTCGTTGCATTTGAAACGCTGAAAGCCAAATACATTCTTCTCCCCTCAACCCTTCTATCACTTTCCTGAAATGATTTTCCCAAGCATAAAGCTTTAGCACCTTCATATTTACCAGAGCTTCTGACATAGCCTTCAGCCTCATATCCTGAGCTTCCATAAGCCTTGTCTGGAACTTATGCTGTAGTTTTGCCACAGGAGCATTGCAGAGCACCGTTGCTATAATAACCACCATGGATGAGATTGTTGCTAGGCCAACAGCATGATAGAGAATTACCAAAGCAATTCCAAGTTGGAGGATTATAGTCCAAGTTTGGTGAAACCAAACAGGGAACTCTCCAATCCTATAAGCATCAACAGTCACATAGTTCATGATCTCTCCAGAAGAATGGATCAATTTAGCAGAGCTCGACAGCCTCAGTTGCTTCTGATACACAGCAGCTGATAGTAAGGACCGGATTTGAAGGCCTAGAGTCCTTGTCCTGAAATACCACTGCCTTTGAGACAATGACTCAAGAAACTTCACCAAGAACATCCCCAGTGCCAGCACATAACCTTCATTTTTAAAAGTCCCCAACCCTACCGAGACTTTAATGAATGCATTTAAAAGCATCGGTCCTGCAGAAAGGGTTAGTACTTTAAGCAATGCGAATAACCCAGAAACTAGAATTTCTTTTCTATGGCAATCAACTATTGTCCAGAAGAAGGATGGTGAAGTGATCAGATCATCCCTGCTTTGTCGGTCGATTCTCTCAAGAAATAAAGAGTAACGGCTTTCTGCTCGGTCAGTTGCACCCATCCGAGGAATATCCTTTTCATCAAGTGCCTTCTGATACCCTTTCTTCATCAAAGTGTTCAACCACCAAAATGACATTCGACTGAAGAATCCAGCATTCGCATAAGGAGTCACAAATCCGTCCAAATCATCTGGGCTGGTGATGGAATCACCAGTCAAAGGCACATAGAAAGAATGGTCGTTGCTTTCAGAATCCTCTTTAGATCCTTTAAAGGCACAAAGAAGCAACAGAACAGCTCCAGGCAGTGATAAAACGTCTAGAATGATTCTAATTGAGGTTTTCTTTTCTATGAGAAGAGCTAAGACTGACGAAATGCAAAGGAATCCAGCACAGATACTAGCCAGCCCTGACCAGATCCTAATGAAGGCTTCGCCTACTTGTTTGGTTCTGATGCATACAACCAACCCCATGACCACCCAAGTCAAGCTCTGAGATAGCACCACCAACCACCAATGGAGAGGGAAAAGATCCTCCCCTCTCCTAAACTTCTCTTCCAACAGCCATAAACCAAGAGCAAGATAAGACAACCCTAAACAGATATTGAAGATTGCAGAAAATATTTGCAAGGGAGTGGATAGCTGAAAGAGTGTTTGCACATGGATCACAGTTGATGACAACTTGCGCACCACATTAATAAAGAAAGTTAAAAAGAGAAGAAAATTGATGGAGATGATGATGAAGTGGCTTGTGCAAGAATTGGAATAGAGGAACCCTCCAAAGTCACACTCGTCTCCACCATAGTAGGAACAAATGGATCCTCCACAGAAAGCCATACGAGCACCTAGTTAAGATTCAAAAAATTTCAATAAAGACGTAAGAGTTAAAAAAAAAACGTCACAAGTCTTGAGATCAAGCTTACGTGTGAGTACATCCATTTTGTAGAAATGCAACGTCTCTCGGTTATCGAGTGTTGTCTAGTTTTAATAACTCAATCGATCAAATTCCTCTACTTTCTAAGACAATTTAAACAAACAAGTTAAACAAACATATCATGAGAGACTATAACAAAGAAATCTGCACAAATCTCATAAATATTGACAAAAAAATAGTGTATACCATTAACACCTTTATACTTTCCTAAAACAGTTGAACAATGCCATGGTTTTGTAGCTAGTACTAAGTTGGGAGACCTGAAATATTTACAACACCACAGAGGAGGTCTCAGTTAGTGAGGAAAAAAAGAGTTGAATAAGGACCATCTACAAAGATATGACATAGTATTATACATGGCTAATTATCTACGCTTTCATCACATTTAGCAACGAAAGTTAACATCCTAAGTTTCACAAAAAAATGCATATCGAAAAAAATGCATATCGCATCTAACAAAAACAGGGTAATTCACCTTCCATGTCCATTATATCAATGATTAGAAGCGAAATAATCTAAAAGAAATCTGCACTGATTTGGTGTGAACAATGAAACATAAACAATTAAAATACGACTTTTTTCATTATGTTACAATTCATAAATTAAGCAAACATTTTATAAGAGAAAACCGACCTCAGAGAAATATGAACGCATAAAAAGAGGGTTAATTTGTCACCATTAATATAATATTGATAAAAAGAGGGTTAATTTGTCACCATTAACACCATAATATTTTCTGACAACATGGTCGATAACTTGTGATCTTGGAGCCGATTTTATAATCGAAAACCTGAAATCGGAGATCTCAAGTAATACAGCTTCAAAAGAAGTAGGACGGGTAAACTGAACCAAATAATATCTTATAAAACATGTCAAAAAAAAATTTATCTACATTGTTTTATAAATTGAGCAACAAAAGCGAACATAGCAAGATCACATTCCATTATACCAATGATTCTAGTTCATCTAAGAGAAAAATGCACTGACATTATGTTCACATGACCTAAAATTATCGCAATTACACATCAATTTTTAGACAAAAAGTGAACACTGGTACAATGACTCTTGATCACGAAAGAAGTCCTAAATAATGTTTCAAAAGAAGCTAAATTTTGTAATTAAACAGGCTAAAACCGCATATTTATTATTAAAAATAAATCTGAAATTACAAAAACGAAAAAAAAAAGTAAGACTCACCTAGAAATTCGAAGTGGTGATTTTGGAGTGAACGTAGGGTTTCTTGAAATAAGAAGAGCTCCGTAAGTTCCCAGGAAGCAACTGGGAAATGAAACGGGACGAAGAGGAGAAGAAGAATAAGTATAAGGGGGAGGACAAGAAATGCGCGAAAACTGAGATCCTCGTGCGCGGTAATTCTAACGGCGAGCACGGGCGGTGACTGTATCCCTCTCATCTTCTTCTTCTTTCGAAAGAAGCAGGACAACAGGAGAGGGGGCGCGGTAACCTCACCGCTGATATAGGGGCTAGCTTTGGCTTGGCTGTTCAGTACCGGCATTCCAGCATGAGCGTTTTGTCGGAAAAAAATTGGAAGAGGACAGAGGAAGCGGGTCGGGCGCTGATAACGGCCCATTAGGCTAGGTTTTAATTTCTTTCTTTTTAAGGCCCGTTTGATTGTCCAAGAAAAAATGTAGAAAACCATGTGTTTTTCTGCTTTAAGTTTGATTAGGGACGATAGTTCGGAAAATATAGGTATTTTGTGTTTGGTAATCTAGGTGTTTGTTTTTGTTGTGTTTTTTAGAAAAACACCATGTCATGGTGTTTTTTTTCAAACATGTTTTGAAAACACCATTTTTAGTTATTATTTATAAAGCGGCGGCGGCTGGCGGCGGCGACCGGCGGGGGGCCGGGCGGCGGGTGGTGGCGGGCGACAGGCGGGCGGGAGGCGGGCGACGGGCGGCGGGTGGCCAACGACTGGTCGACGGGCGGCCGACGACCGTCGGCGGCCGGTGGGCGGCGACCGGCCGACGGGCAGCGGACGGACGACGACCGGCCGACGGCTGGCCGGCGGGCGGGCGGTACCCGCCAGTCGGGAGGGCGGCGGTGGCGAGCGGGCGGCGGCGATAGGCAGCGGGTGGCAGCGACGGGCGGGCAGCGACGGGCGGGCGACGACGATAGGGGCGGCGGCGACGATGGGGGCGGCGGGCGGACGAAGGGCGAGCGACGGCGGCGGGCGGGCGAGCGGGAGGCGGTAGCTTAGATGAAAAAACGGAATCTCAAAACACATTTTTGGTATTTTGATAAAAGTGTTTATTTTTTGGATTTTGTAAAGGGTCAAGTCAAAAAACACACCGGTTGCCAAACGCGTTTTATTATTTTTGTTAAAAATAAAAACAGAAACGACAAAAACGCTACTGTTATCAAATGCTCACTTATTTATTTATAGCAGAAACCGTTCGACTTGTATCTGGATAGTTTTGCTATGATTCATATTCTTCACTTTCGGACACCTATTTCAGAGGGTTTTTCCAATTTCTTATATACATGCTATCTAAGATTACGCACTCTGACCGGATCAAGAAAGTTTAAATGGATACTTGTGATTTATTCTGAACGTACGAATGTTCATCTCTCCTTGAATTACACTCATTTACACTCTTTACTATTTTGTTGGGGGAGTGATTGTCGGCTTCTGGATTTCTTTTTCAGTTTTTTTTAATGAAAAGTTTCCTAGGAGTTAGATGGATGTTTAATAGAAATTGAAAACCAAATAACCCTTAAAAAAAGTAAAACGGTTAGATACCGGCTTCGATTTTCTATTTAAATTCAATGTGGAACTACACTTTTCATTAAAAAAAGAAACTGTTGTAATCTTGTTGTTATATCTACATGCGTCACATATCATAAGTAAGAATCGAACATGAAATGTAAGAGTAAATAAATAGAGAAGAGAAGAGAAGAGATAAGGAGAAAGTGATCATCTCATTTTATTCATCTTTTATTTCTCCATACATTTTTGTCTTCCATGGCTTACATTATATAGATGTGGAAGAGAATATTAAAAGTCACAAGTAGGTGATGAGACTTCTTCTAGTAATGTCTATATTCATTTCATTTATATTTACAACACTCCCCCATGGACAATTACTACATGATGTCAACGCCTCGTTAAAAATCTCGCTAGAAAAAACCCAGTGGGAAAAACTAGTCGAGGAAAAGAGTACATGACATACATACATTATTTCTGTTACATCAGTTGTCTCGTTAAAAATCTTTCGCTAAGAAAAACCATGTAGGACAAAAACTTAGCAAAGGAAAAAATAGTACAACTATAGATCTTCGGGATCCAAACTTATGTTGCATTAGCTGCCTCGTTAAAAATCTTTGGATAAGAAAACCCAGTGGGACAAAAACTTAGCTAAGGAAGAAAGAGTACAGCCACCACCTTCGGGGTTTGATCTTCAGGATTAATCTAAAAAATAATTCGCTCCCCCTCAAGACAACAAACATTCAAGTCTATGCATACCGTGGTGGCCAAGTATGATACCATAAAATTAAAAATTGATGTATTAAGGGATTTGGTGATCAAATTGTCTAGATTGTCACTACTTAAAGCGAACTTATCTATGTTAATTTCATTGTTATTTTCGAGCGCAAGTGGATAAAAATTTTCCACATCTCATTTATGCAACACAAGTTACATTGTCCTTAGAAAAGACAGCGGGGGTAATATCCTCATTTAATATGCCACATGATCATCGAATGTGTTTTATCAGCGATTTGAACCTTACACGTTCGCATGGGGCACATATAGAGGAACAATCTCTGAGTGGTTAACATTGTCTGCTTAATAGACCTCCAAGAAATAACAGTACCACTGCAGAGAAAAACATAACCAGTTAGAGATTTGGCAATATGGAGATCAGTCATATAACCAACATCAGGATAGCCCACCAATGTCATATTTCGATTTCTTTTATAGAATAAACAAAGATCTCTTAAAGATACCAGAGGATAAATTTAACATTATTTCAATATCTCCTTTCAGGAGATGTACTAATTCTTGCTAGCATGTGTAACACAAATGCAATATCAGGCATGGTACAAATTGTAAGATAAATAAGTGCTTCAATAGCGCGCTCAAATACGGGACTTCGGGTCCTAAAATATCCCCGTTATCTTCTTTAGGTTTGTATGGGTCTTTATCCACTTCAAGGGATTTAACAACCATTGGTGTGCGAAGTGCATGGGATTTATTCATTTAAAATCTCTCCATGACCTTCTTCAAGTAGGTTGACTAGTATACCAATATTTCTTTAGGAACATGCTCGATCTGCAGGTCGAGACAATACTTGGTTTTTCCCAAGTTTTTTCATTTCAAAGTCCGTATTTAGGCATGAGCTAGCTTCTGTAAGCTCCTTGTGCGTTCCAATAATATTTATATCATCAATATAGACTGAGATAATACAGAAGCCATTTTTGAATTTCTTTATAAACACACAAGAGCAGACATCATTATTTGCATATCTCCTCTTCAGGAGGAACTTACTCAATCGCTTATACCACATTCTACCTGACTGTTTCAAGTCTTATAACGACCTTTGCAATTTAATGCTATACATGTCGCGATTCTCGTTTTCTCTCAATTCAAGAATTTTAAGTTCATCAGGGACTTTTATATAAAAATATTAGCGTCTAATGACACATATAAAAATGTGGTCATGACGTACATATACTGCATATATAAATTCATAGTTTCTGCCATAGGTATTAACATGCGGAACGTAATACAATCACTAATAGGAGAATATTTTACATCTAAATCGATGTCGGGTCTCTGCGTGAACCCATTGAGCTATGAATCTCGCTTTATATCTCACCACCTTACAATTCTCATTTATTTTTCTTACGAAGACCCATTTATATCCTGCAAGGATATATGGACTACAGGTTCAAAATACTTTAGCAAGTTCAGCTCAGCCTCAATTACCACTTTCCATCTCACCTAGTCTGAGTGCTTCAAGCACTCTGCTACCGACTTAGGTTCTGGATCCATATTATTTTTGGAGATAGTAAGAGCAACTGTAGAGGCAACTATGTTGTCGACAACTTTTATATTTCTATTATATATTTCTTATTTTTCACAAATTCGTGACTACTTTAATTCTTATTTTATGTTAACCAAATCCTCATCATTTCCCTAAACAATTGGATTTGGCCGATCCACATCTCCAATATTATAATTATCAAGTGCACGTGCAATTTACTGGAGATTTCGTCTTCAGGACAAGCCTCTGCCGGAGGTTATGGGAGTGACTATCTTTCTATATTAGATTTGGTGTGCTGCGGATTTTTATCTTTTTTTCACTAACAAGTTTCCTATGTTTCTGGTGCAGTACACTTCTGGCGTACCAAATCATCAATGATATACTCAACATGAATATGGGGCTTAGTCACTCTTTTCTTAGCAGATTATCATGTGAACTTCTGGTTCAGTTTGACTAGTACGTGGATATAAATATTGAAGATCTCTTCATTTTGTGAAATTTCTTGACATTATTTTGTATTTTGGGCACTAATCTCTCCCTAATGTCGAGAATTGATCTTCAATAAAAAAATACAGTCGGCGTACCAAATTATAAATTGATCCCCTAACATGGACCATAGGTACTAAATTATTGACGGAGTTTTATAAATAATATATGTACCTTCACCGAGGTCCATAGAGGTACGCTATGGTGGTGATATAGAAACATGGACTGCAAATAAAGAATACGCAGATAGGAAATTTTTCGCTTCTTCACCACGTAATAGATAAAGGGGGAAATTTTTGATATTGTCACGCCCCGCTTCCCAAAATACACGGGAATCGGGACGCGAACAAGCCCGCGACGTATTAGATTGAGAAGAAATATACGCTATCATTTCTTTTCTTTTCTTTTCTTTTCTTTTCTTCTCAACCCAATACGCTAAGCGTCTAGAAATAAATACATTACGAAGTCACAGGTCCCCGATCACACATAACAAAAATATAAAGACAACCCAGAATAAAAATAGACATATCATCAATGGTAAATCATCCCAGACATAAAATATGGGTCAAACGTACCCTTATTACAACAACAGTTCAACTAGGAAATAAGAAATACATAGTCCATAATAAAAAGAAATAAAATAACTAAATCTATCATCAAACTAAAGAAAAGTGCGGTAAAATAGTTTTAATATCCAACTACTACTACAGAAGAAAATCATTACGCTTCAGTTGGTCCTTCTACTCCTTCTACAAGACACCTCTGCTAAGAATCTTCTGGCTCCTGTACGATTCCGAACTGAGGCTGCTCATCTCCTAAATCAAACGTACACCCAAAAAATAGGAGTACGTCAGCGTGTGAAACACACGACAAGATCCCCCAAGGTAGGAACAAATACAATAACAGTAATGATAATATATGCGTGATCAATGCGATAACAGAAATAAAAATAGAACATGTGATGATAGAATAACAATAGAGGCGTGCAACTGGAATACTAATAATCAGAAGAATCCAAAAATCAACCAAGTAACAAGATCATGCAGGTAACGATCAGAAACCATCCAAGCAACAAGATCATACAATAGATAAAATTAATATTTAAGAATCTACAACAAGAGACGTAGTACGTCGAGCGAAATAATCCAAACAAGAAAACTCTCATGTATATACCATATGTCTCAAATTATAGATAATTAAATATTAATCCCAATCTATGTATGAAAAGAACACAACTAGTCATCCTATCACAACTCACTGGTTCACATCTCACTAGAGTCAAGGTTCATATTCTCGGATAATCGATTGTTCACCAAATCATTTATGTATAACTTTTCACTACCCCCCTCAGACCCACACCAGCGCTACACAGGAATATCGCTGGTGCGAGCCCGGAAATAATCAATAATCATAATATCATATCACCTCAGACCCACCCCAACGCTACACAGGAATATCGTTGGTACGAGCCTGGAATACATAAACATCATCATCCGATCATATGAACCAAGAATTCCTCATCCCAACTCTTTTCGTTTTCTAAGTCAACAATCATAATCCCTATTAAACTCGGGTTCACCACCTAAACTCAGTTAACAAACTCACACATGTCACTAAGTCTGTTCATGACGCCCAAGGTCACTAAGTCATGAACTACTAAGGTTCTCAACACATCAATAGATCATAAATATAGTAAGGCATATTAAACATGATTACGCAGGCTTATGAAGCAGAAAGAGAACTGTAATGAACTTGAAATGCATAAACAAAATACTACAGCATGAATATAAAACATGAGGGGCTTCATTATTATCTTACTACTGGGATGTCCGAACTTCTCATACAAATTATCCGTACTTACGTATTCTCTAATATAACAATACGGTAAAAAGAAAACTAGGAACTGATGTCGTTTTACACATGAAATGTCGCACTCTACGATAATCAGTCGCACTATCATAAATAATAATATTCTTTTTCCAAAACTATTCTTTAAAACTATTTCTCATAATAACTAATTTAAAACAAAAATATTTATGTAATATATATATTAATTCCTTTCTGCATGAAAAATAATATTTTCCTATTTTATAAATTTCCCTTAATTAATTTCCTTTCGATAAAATTTCATAAATTCTAATTTTAACTCATAACTTGTCATTTCATGTCTGAAAATATTTAGATATAAATATACAAAATTATTAATGTCTCGCAAAATCTATTTACAACACATATACTCATCATTTCATGCTCGTTAAATTCTCCGACATAATTACCACAAATACCTCATTATTATTTCTAAAATATTATCTAATAATATTTATCAACATTCCACGTCAAATATTCACAATATGCACATTACCGACATTATCATATCTAATTAAATTATTTAATCGATAATATTTGTAAAACGAGAAAATATGGAGATGTAAGATCTTGCCTCGGGTTCGTCGAACAAATCGACGTTGACGGTGCGGGTCGGATCTGACGCGGGAAAGTTGGACGGCAACTTCGGGGCAAAGAGCGGCGGCTTGACGGCGAAGGGCTGGAAGAGCTCGGAAGGAGGAACTCGAGTTTTGAGGGTTCGTCGACGGTGACGAGTTCACGGCGAGCGACGCGGTAGCGAAGGTGGACAGCGACAGTCGACGGGGCAGGGGGTGGTGCTGGCGACGGAGGAGGGAGCGGAGAGGCGGCTCAACGGAGCGTGGCTGCGGGGTTGTAGGTGCGGTGGCTGCAGGAGGAGGCTGCAGCTGAGGCGGGTTGTGGGGGAAGGCGAAGGCGAGGGCTGCAGCGGCTGGCGGAGTTGGGCGCCAGCGGCTGGCGGAGTTGGGCGCCAGCGGCTGGCGGAGTTGGGTGCCGGCGGCTGTTGAAGTGGTGCAGGCGGAGGCGGGGGTCGGATTCTGGGCCTGGTGGAGGAGGAGGCGCTGGTCGAGGGGGCGGTAGCGCGGAGGGCTTCTCGAGGAGGCGGCTGCTGGGGCGGTTGGGCCGACGACGACGAGGAGGCGGTGGCGGTCAGGCGGAGCAGGGGCGGCGACGAGGAGGGGTAGCGGCGAAGTGGAAGCTTGGCGGCACTGGCGGGGCTCGTGGTCGGGCCGCGGGGTTGCAGGCTGGGGCGGCGCGGTGGCGAGGAGGCGTAGGCCGGCGAGGGAGGCTAGCGGTCGTGGGGTGTGAGCGCGGGCGGTGGTCTCGGAGGTCGAGCGGCTGGGGCGAGGGTGGGGTGTTTCTCGTGATCAGGAGAGAGAAGAGAGAGAGAAATAGAAGGTGGCGGTATAATTTTATACGAGAGAGAGAGAGAAAGAAGGCATATATATAGGATTTAAAATTAGGGTTAGGGTTTAGGTAGTTAACTAAATTAATTAAAATAATTAATTATAGGTACTTAAAATTTTAACTAATTATAGGATAATTATCCACAATTAAAAACGTACATGTTGTGCTATTACAACAATTGATACGAAACTGAAGAAATAATACCATAAATTATACAATTAAACAAGATTAATTAATAAAAATTATAATTACTTATTTTTCGAATCAAATAATTATGGGATAATTATATACATAGTAAAACGTACCAGTTATACTAATACGACAGATAATATGTAACAGTAGAAATAATACAGTAAATTATACAAATAATACATAATTAATAATACTATGTATTATACAAAAATATACGTAATAATAATAATAATATCACATATTTTTCAAAATAATACATAATAATATCGGTAACACAACGGATAAATTCTAGAAATATTTACTGCACTAAATAAATTTTTAAATATTTAAATCATTTAAATAAATATAAAACTTATACTTTAAATCATAGAAAATTATAGAAATTCGAGAAAAATATAAATACTCTTTTAAAAATAATAATTAAATATTTTAAAATGCTAGAAAATTATTTTAATTAATATCAAAATTTCACGGTCATTACAGATATGCAGTTGGTCAGGTGGTTTGAATGCCCTATTTAATTTAAGGAAATCCGACAAATCGTATTTTGCCCAGGATGACCCAATCGCTCATGCCAAAATTTAAAAGAATTTGGGTCCCTAAATCTCAAACTCATCGCAACATGGTGTATCTTAGGTCAGACAAATTCTAAAGTATACACATATGAATAAAAAACCACATAGGTTCACAAGAGTTTAAAGCAAACTCAAGATAAATTAAAATTGTCTGATAAATGCATATAATCCAAATATAGAAAAACCAAAAAGTTTACCTTGACCACCTCGATAAGATCTACTACCTCCCCATTGTCCAAGCTTATGAATATTAGTTTGAATTATGACATGTGCTTCAGGCACTACGACTGAACCAATTTAAACTTGCATTATGGTTTCTCACAACAACTGTTTGTGTTTTTAACAACTACTAATGCAAGGATTAGTTCATAATGCTTAATATAATTTTTAGTTGTACTATTGTAAGAGTACAAGGTTACTTGTTGAATTGTATTCAGTCGAGGGTTTAAAATCCAAAAAAGTCTACAGGATAAGATCTCCTACTATGTTTATAGCCTCCCCCTTGTCCACGCGTATAAGTAATTTTCCGAATTGTAACATGTGCTCCAAACACAACTCGTAAGGCAACTAGTCTAACATTGTGATTTCTCATCAACAATTTGTTGTGATTCTCTACAACTCCAAATGTAGATATCAAAGCAGAATGCTTAGCATAAAATTTTTGCCATGTACTGCTACTGGAGTACAATACTACTTGCATGGAGTGGAAAAAAATCTTTTCGATCAATTCTGCGAGCTTCACCCGCTAGACAATATGGCACATAGTTGAATCATATTTAGTCATGTATTTGAAATCCAAAAAGTTCTGATTCAGTCTGCCAGTTACGTTTAAGGGAAGATTATTGGCTTCCATAGATCAAAGCGATCCTTCAGGGATTGCTCAGAAAAGTGAATACTTTTTCAGTGAGGCATTAATTTTGTACGTCTTAATTGATAGAGAGAAAATTTAAAGTGTTTGCCTTCTGGGCAAAGATACTTAAAGAATCAAGAGATATAATCATGCAAAAATCACAAGGGTGTCAGTAAAAATGAACGAGGCCAAAGACAAGTAATAATTACTATCATATATCACAGTGCACTAATCATGGGGACGAAAGATTAGTGCATGAGAAATTAAAAATATTCACATTTTAATAAAATCACACATAATCACCAAAATCATCAAGCTCCTTTTTTTAAAGATCTTCATAAATGTTATCTTTCAAATGTTTGCTTCTGGCAAACCAGTCTGATATTAAAATTCACACAAAAATTTTAATGCTGGTACGATCAATGACCATCACAAACCCAAACAAGTAGAAATTAAACAAAGGAATAACCAGTTTGTGCTATCCTTTCTTCTAAACTCAAGGTTGCCAGATTCAAAACACCAACAAGGCAATTTTGGATAGAAACTAATATTGCATAATTTCAGTGGAGAATAAGAATCAGTGCAATTAGCAATAAAAAAATGGACCACTTATGGACGCCAACATGAGCTTTAAAACCCACAACTTAATTTCAAGTTTTCATGATGCTTAGATTTTACTTCAAGCAAGCAAATAGAATATTTAAAGCAAAAGCATCAAATATATGTAGTACTTATAAGTAGTACTTATAAGATTCAAAGATGAAAGTTCCAAATAAAGCTTCAAATTGAAATATATAATTAATCTAATTTGCATCTTCAGTAGTGCATGCAATGGATGAACTTATAAGTAGTACTTAGTAAATATAATTGGATAATTGAGTTCACAACAGGAGTCATTTAATCGATCACGCAAAGCATAAAAAGTGGAAATATAAGCTTTTGCATCCACAATTAAATATCTGATGGACCAAAAGAAACTGGAATGCATAGATGCAAAGCTAAGTCATAGAATAGCAAAAGCGAAAAGGTTAACGCTTCTAAGATTCCATGCGGCTTACAAATTGAAAAATCTCAAACTTAAATAACAAACATTTCGATCTCCTTTACAAATGCATTCATCAATCCTTCTATCTCAGTAAATGCATTACCATGTGCAAAATCCATATTCTTTCAG
>BQKN01000949.1:450366-466340 GCA_022839385.1 Asparagus kiusianus
CCCCCGGCGCAGGCAAACAACCCACGCAAGCAAGCGACCGCAAAACAGGAGCTCGTGATTTGTTCGGCAAATAAGGAAAGAAAGTTGTAATCTTTTTTGTTTTCTTTGATTTTTATTGTAACCGGATCTTATAAAAAGACCGGATCTTTGTAACTCAAAAAGCTGTTATTTAAGATGACAATGGAATCAACAATGAAAGAAGCTACAATTTTCACCGCGAACAGTGATCATCTCATTTTATTCATCTTCTATTTCTCTATACATTTTGTCTTCCATGGCTTACATTATATAGATGTGGAATAGAATACTAAAAGTCACAAGTAGGTGAAGAGACTTCTTCTAGTAATGTCCACATTCATTTCATTTATATTTATAACAGAAACTCCTTTTTTTTTTTAATCTACACTCCTTGTTTTCCCAATAAGATTGCAAGTCCATCTTCAAACTTCACGCTTTCAATAATCTTGATCCAGCTCGATACCATCAAACCATTCCTTAGGGTTTGTGGCTTTACTTTAAAGAACCTGAATCCGAAAATTTTTGCAATCCAATCTCACCCTTTTATGAGTGTATTAAAGAAGAAGCACAAGGAACATGAGGATCGCATACCCCCCTCTTTCTACATTCTATCCTATTCAGGACCATTTCCTCTTTCTTTGCGTCTCCTAAAACACTAAGCCTAGCATATCTAGAGCAATTAAACCATTGTTAAACCAAAAACTAAGCATGTTTTTGAACAATTAAAACATTATTATCCAATAACCAAACCAATGCTTAGATAACCATCCCCACTTCAAATAAAACAGAACAAAATCTCCAGCAAACAGTGAGCAGATCAAAACAAAAAATATTTCTGCAAGTGCATCGGAAGCAAAGATCCCCAACGTTAAACTTGTTGGACGGAATAAACTCCACAAAAACTTTGCTGCCAGCTAGCCATCTCGAACTAATTATGTACAGCAATCGATCGGGGGACTGTTATTGTCTGATTAGATACAGGTTTTCGTATCTGATGAAGTCTGTTTGCATAACTGTTCATTCCTGAGATCTAGTTTAGTTTTCGTCGTGTCCTTACCTTAGCTGCATTTACTTGTATACCTCTGAATATATACGATATATACTTGTTAACAATGAATGACTTGTTAACAATGAATGACGGATCTTGTGTGATGAGGATTGAAGGTTATTGTTTTATATTCTAACACGTGTTGGCTGGTTAACGGTATAGATTTTTCAGAAAATCCGTCCTAAATTTGTAGCCGGTAGGATTTGCAATCTAGTTTGCTCTGAAATCATCTTAAAGCCTATATACCACTACACTGAAACTCTGATATTATGATGAGGAATATTGTTTTGTATCCTAACACTATCTACATCGCAATGATATATAATCATAGATTTTAGTTCCGTGAAGCTCCAAGGCTTTTGCATCTCAACGGTAAGCTGACTATAATCCAGTTTGAGGTCTGTTTCATGGACTGTACTCTCTGAAGAAGCAGGCTATCAAGAATAATCTAAACAGAAGCATTGTGTAAATGGTTCAACGGCTACCATCAGTGCGCTTGAGTTCTTGTTTCAATTTGTAACCTGGTGGACCATAGATTCGATGCCACCATAGAATCGATGCTCGAATTTCATTACGGTACCTCCAGATAAAATGTAACGAAGATTCGAAGTATTAAACTGAGTTTCCGGATCTCGACCTATTACAAATTCAATGACAGTAGGGCGATATCATATATCAATTTGGCTCCAAGGCTCATGTTATTTTGTAGTTCATCTCACAGTAACAAAAATATCGCTAATTTGCAAATAGCTTAGGATAAAGGATGCAAAGGAGAGTCGGTCTAATTTTATTTTTCAGAGTTACAAAACAAATATATAACCTGTTTGCTCTGAGAGCCAATAACAATTTACGATTTTTAAGAAAAATCACGGTACTAAAAAGTATCAGAAATGAACAATACTAGCACTGTCTGATGAAGCAGCGTTAGGATCTTTGATTTGAGATAGCTCAGATGTAGAACTTCGGGTCACACCAACTGATCAAGCAACAACCTGACCAAAGAGCAGCTTTCTAATCTGTAATAAGAAAAAAGAAGAGGGAAAATTGTTTAAGAACTTTGAACGATGTTGAATTACTATTATGGAATTTTTTTTTAAAAAAGACCATTTTTCAAAAATAATTAGCAAAATCAACCGTTTTGTAAAATTATTAGCAAAATTGACTTCTTTTTTTTAAAAAGGTCGACTTTGCAAAAATCCAGCTTTAAAATACACGGGACTAGTAGACTAGTAGTCTCATGTATTTAGTTCTCACTAGATTTTATGCACGTGCAATGCACGTGGTTAAATACCGTGATTAGTTATTTTTGCTTTATTTTCTTACTAAAATTTGTTCCTCGGTTACTCTTTGATAATTTTTGCTCACTTTGATTAAGTATTTTTGGTTTATTTTCTTACTAAAATTTGTTCCTCGATTACACTTTGATTATTTATTTATTTAAAGTTTGTTTGAATATGCTACACCCAGTTTAAATTTTTATGTTAATAGTTGAGTTGTTAGGGAATAAATATAATCTAAAGCCAATTTAAATTTTTATTTCATTTGGATCGGCGTGAAACCGAGCTTGACTTGAGGAAGTATAGTGTTATGAAAGTGAAAACATTTGGAAAAAAAACATTATAAAAGGAATATGAATAATAAAACTAACGAGCCAAGATGATTGATTTAAAGTGGGCTAAAATGACAGAAAATAGTTAATGAAAAAATCATAAACTGAAGATTAATGATAACTCTAGTACACTTTTATATGATAAAAGCATCCACATATGCATATGAAAACACTAAAAATAGTTTATGAAAATCCCTTCTAAAGATTCCAAATTTTACTAAAAAAAATAAAACTATTCTATAACAATTCACAAAACATTATCTTTTGTTGCTTCTATTTTATTTTTTATTGAGTCGAGATCAATCCTTCTTCATCTTTATCTTTTTCCTGGGCAATTCTAGAGTAGTGTTTTCATCGTCTACATCAATTGTGATATGAGACTGGCCGGAGCATGATATCTTTACTTGAACTGATTCATCTTTTGTCTTCTCGTCTAAATTCACAAAAAAGTTGAATATATTTTTTATGTTCAACACAAACTTTTGACAATACAGACTTTGATTTTTTTCCTATTTCAATAAGAATAAATGTTAATTTCATATACATGAATTTTTTAATGCTTTTAATTTATTACTTAAATAAGGTTAGGAGATTTTTTTTTTCTCTACAATGAATTTTTCTGTTGTACATCCAATAAGAATTTTTGTTGTGTCATAATGTTACATTTGCTCTGTGTCATTTTTCATAAGGATCTGAAATACATTATATTTTTCATAGTCAATTTGCTTTAGATTATAATATTAATATTTTGATATATTTATTCTATGAAGAAGGGATATCACTTAACATTGGTACTACATCATCGACGATTCTATAACATTTATCATCTGAACACTTATTATTAACATCTCTATCCACTTTCTTGTTGCAACCTTTGCAAACATAGAACCACTGCTCAACTCTATGATAAATGGTAGTTATCGTTGCCTTAAAGGTACAATAGTGTGTCTGTATATTGGTAAATTATTCTTAGGTATAATTGTATGAATTTTCTAGTATGTTTTCTAAGATCATCTCTCTTTCGAATGTTATAATGATTGTATATATTAGTAATTTGAATTTATGCTGCATTTATAAAGAGTCTTAATAGAGATGCTTTTGTCTTGACAACTTACTCTAAAAGAGTGCTGCATATTAGCTTTAAAATGTAATATTTTTTCTTTACGATGTTATATAGATGTTTGCTTGGTTTACTTACTATTCTCTTATTTCTTTAGTAAGTTGTATCTTTGGATTGATATATATTATTGACGTAATTTTCGATGACACGCATATCTCCTCTATAAAATTGAGACAGATATAAGGTGAATTTTATATTTAGTGACATTTAATAAGAATTTTAGTAATAAAATATACTACATTCATATTTAGAGATCTTGAATTCTAATAGTGCTATTACATTATTATCTTTGATCGTGTCTTTAAGAATTGATCATTCGTTAGTAGTCATACCCCTAAATAAAGTCAGAAGCAGGGTCGTGATACTATATAAGAAAAAGAAAAAGGGCGATTTTATATTTTTTGCTTACGCAGAGTCATGACATAGTAATTTTTTTTATCTTCCATGAAGAAACTCCATTTGAAGTGAAAACCGCTTGATTCTTTTGAATGATATCTCTAAATTTTTTAATAGTTCTCCATACATATATCTTAAAAAAAATTTACACTATAAATACTATTACCATTAGAGATCAATATTTATAAATTATAATCAATTAATGTTAAATCATTATATTATAGTCTTTTATCAATTTTTTGTAATTTATTCTTCTATCAATTAATGATACTTATATTTTTTGCTACTCTAACATATTGGTAAAATTATATGCAATTACTTTAATTTATATAATAACATTACTTTTTAATCTGTCATATAATTTTTAAATTTTTATTTTTTAACTGGATATTTTTAATATGTTATTATTACTATTTTTTACCAGTATCAACTTGACTATTTTCAGATTCTGAAAAGATATAGTAAACCTTAAATTATAAGTTATATTTTATATATCTTAATGAAAGAATATGACATAATTACTCTTTTCTTTGCCAAGTTCTAAGTTTTTAGCTTTTTATTTTGCGTAATTTTAAACTTTTGAGAGTATTTTTGTCTAAATTTTAAAAAGTTTTGCTTTTTTTATAATACTTCATGTAATAAACTGATACTACGGAGCTGTTGTATATTTTTTATTAATCTTATTTAAATTTTTTAGGTATAGATAGCTCAAGGGGTATTAGGATAGGATTTAAGTATGATTAGGATAGAATATAATATAAATTAGAAATTTAAAATAGTACAGAGTAACATTGACTATGGAAAGCTTTTCCCGAACTCGTACTTTTAAAAGAAGTATGATGATTTTTGTTTTCCTTAATTTTATTTTTTATAATTTTGAGAATGACTTTTGTCTCTTTAATTTGTTAGGTGGCTTTTGTAAATATCTCATCTATATTATGTACATTTGTAGGTTTACGTTGTTCCTTGGTTCGACTTTTGGGGTAGATATTATTTGTCTCATTAATTTATTTAGTTTTTGCAAATACGCCTTTCATTTTGTAGATTTGTAAATTTAGCATTTAATAATTTTATTTAGATTTACATTTCAATTTAAACCGTATATTTATCTTCATACTATGTATATCTAATAAGAATTCATCAATTTATCAACTTAATCTTACTTAATTGAATAATATTGAATTCCAAGGGTATTTTTGTCTACCGAAATATTTTTCCGAACTCGTGCTTTTAAAGGGAGTATGATTAATTAAACCTAAAACATTTCATTACAAAGTAGACGAGACGACCGTTTCAGATTAACTGTAATTAGCGACCACAAATTACACAAGACTAGTAGTCCCGTGTATTTTAAAGTCAGTATTTTGCAAAATCAACCTCTTTATGGCCACTAGGCCAAAAAGAAATCGATTTTGCTAATATTTTCATAAAAGGGTCTGTTTTGCTTATTATTTTTCAAAAATAGTCTCTTTTAAAAAATTATCCTACTATTATTTATGGGAAATTGAATTGAATAAAAATTGCATAGATATGGACACCTGCAGATTGTTAATAACAAGTCAAGGATTTGGTGACTTGATTCCAAACATGCCTAAAAAAACTTGTTAGAGGATGCTTCTTTATTAACCATTCGCTGCTTCTTGATAACGAATTTATGCAGACATTCAGATGTGAATGCCTAAGCACTTGCAATTAATACATAGTTGGAGAACAAACACATCTAACTCATGCATGTATACACATATACCTAATGGTAAGGTATTCCACTATGGCAACAAAAGTTGTTTGACATATGAGGATCCTCTTATTTGCTACTTCTTAGTATCTTAATTTCCATTGATTGTCACATGTCTCATCCAAGTTGAAAAGAATTTGATGCAACAGAAGAGTTGATCTAGAACTAAGATTACAATTGATAAGCTGACAACTTGATTAGTTGGTTCGTGAGTAAAATGCAGTTATCAAGGGTCAAAACACATCTGGTTATGACAAAATATTGGCCATTTATCATAACAGACATAAGCAATGAGCAAGAGGATACAAACTAATAGAGCTTGATGATAATTTAATATATTTCTTTAATAGCATGAGTAAAGAGATGATATCAGTATTCCAAAGAGATAATTGAAGTCCTATAGAAGATAAGGATCAACAAATAACCACGCGGAGAGGGAAAAATAAGCACCTCTGGTAGCTTCTTCCGGAAAACAACATCCAACCTAGCATCAAGCGTGTTTTCGCAGACAATTTTCCCATCTCGAGAAGCCAAGACAACACCTCCAGAGCTGAATTGCCAAGTTTTACAGTGAGAAACAATGACTCAATTCACCATGAATAATAGCAAAAAGCCAAATTTCTTCCGAAATTCTAACAGTGTGAAAGTCTTAGTTAACTCAAATTCAAGATGGATTAATCAATATGTACAAGGAAGTTGTAACAGAATGTTAAAATGTCACATTTAACCACCAAACCTTTCCTTTGAGTGACTGTGATAGTGGTGCTGCTGTTGTTTAAAATGATCACTGTCTTTGTAAGCCATAAGGTAACATCAATTGTTTTTCTCCTTTCACTTTTTGTTATTGGTTTGGTCACAAAAGTATCCATATTTGATACATGAATCTCAATGTTCAAATGTTCTGATATTTTATGTCATCCGCTGACTTGATCCATTCACATACTATATTTGTTAAAGTTCAACAGGTTAGAAGACACCTGATTTACAGATAATTCCCAGATTACCAAATATAGGTTAATTGCTCACAATTTTTTAACTTCTATTTCAGATACTAAGTTGTCTAGTTTGATTTAAATTGATTTTGAAATTTCCAATGAGCTTGTCACTGGGGCACTGGAACCTCTACTAAAGCTGAGTTTCAAATGTTCTGTCTTACTAGAATAAGCAATAAAGATAAACCACATTTAATTATAAAAATAGCCACATGCATAATCAGTGTTAGTTTACTCGTTTTCTACTAGCTTCTTGAGAGATTACTTGAATAAAAACAAAGAACCATAAAATGGTTCATCATGATCATTTCTAACATAACTTTTACGAGTTCCATAATAGTATTTCCCCAAACAAGATATTACGACTGACTACATTGGACATGGTTTTTTCAGGAAATGACGAAAAAAGAACTAGTTCAGGGTAAGGTTTGTTTGTTCAGAATAACCAGAGTCTAATCTGGAGGGAAAAAAAAGGCAGGTCCATAAAAGAATCGACATGTGGCAGTGCAGTGTAAGGATTAATTTTTCTCTGATTAACATCTTGTAACAACATACTCAAAATGTTAAGGAATATCACAAATCAGAGAGAACACATTACCAGAAAAGCCCATGTGCCTGCTGATGGCTAGGAGCTGGTGGAAGAAAAACATAATTGTCCACCACAATCTCAGGAGGGTGCACATTTGCTTTTTCTGCATATTCATGCTTTGCAGAATGAAGCACTGAGTCAACAAGCTCGAGGTCAGCTTCCCGACACCGCAATAACACAGCTGGCTCTTTAAGCCTCAGCAAGCTCTGGAAATATAAGATCAAACACTTATTTCATAAATAATTATACGTTAGAGAATAAAATTTTTGGTTGATGCCTGTCCTAGAAACAGTAAAGCAATCAAGAATATTGATGTAAGCTTCCTTATTCTTCTAATGATTTGAAACAAACAAATTGTCTAATAAAATATTAGTATAATCCAAATGAAGTTAAGATTTACGAAGATTCTTATTTCACATTCAGTGAAGAAACTAATGTTCCAACAATGTATAGATGCATATCTTTTCATGACTTGTCTATGAACGCAAGAAAGTTCCCGCAAGTTCTTATAAGTATAGACTACCAACTAATGTAAGTGCAACAGATTAACAACCTGAACAATCAGCTCTTTGAGAAGCTTTTTGTATGTATGGTGATGATGGCTGACTTGCAAGAGCTCCTTTCCAGCTGCCTCCTTCATGGAGCTAACCAGATCATCCTGAGCCTGGAGAACTTTGATACGAGAAGCATTCAACTGCATGGAGTACTCGCTGCAGAAAGAACAGTATTATACTAAACTCGCTGCAGAAAGAACAGTATTATACTAAACACAGAGATATTACAGCAAATATTGATCAGAGTAGCATGAAGCTACATATCACCATTTCAGGCAGGGATTAATAGCCCTCCACACAAGACAATCATATTCATGAGAGACAAATTGTTGCACACATTTTAATCACTAAACTTTCCATCTAACACTCTGCTGGAGGATAGAAGCTTCATCCCCCCCCCCCACACCCACCCACCCACCCACCCACCTTTAACTTTCTTTTCCCTGCCACTTTAGGTCATTTCGGATTAGAAAAGTTTCGCTGTTAGAACTAACGTTTTGATAAGAAAAAGAAAAAATGCTACATATGACAAAATTTCCGTTACTAGAGCATGATGGAGTAGAATCAGCATGTGTTAACAAGCAGGCTTGCTTCATCATAATAATGCAGAAAATTATCATGTGAAAGAATTGTTATCGTAAAATATAATGGGGACACAAATCAAGCCATGACAAAATACAAACAAAACAACATCGTGCACAAAAGAGATAATCAGAAAGAAAATAGTCTACATTTGAAAGGAAAGAGCAAGCGTTGAGCTGCTTACATTTTCCTCCGAATTTCAACCTGCTTCTCCTTTCGTTCATATTCTTGCTTGATCTTCCTTTTCTCAGCTTCAACGAGTTGTAACTTCTCAATGTTAAATTCCTACAAAAATAAACTAGAAGATCAAGATCCCCTATCTGAAGTCTTTCAAGAATAAGTCAAATAATAATGGGGATGCTCACTGCACTTTTAAGTATATTACAATCATATGGAGTATGTTGGTCACAAAAATCCTTGGGAAATCTCAGGGAACACCTTTTATCGTGGGGGGAAAATAATTTTATGGAAGTACGGATCATGGCGTATGAAAGCGTATCTCTAACATTTGCGGAATGAAAAAATTTAAAATCGCAACAAATTTGTGAATTTGGGAAGAACATTATTTGTAAGGAGTTGAATGTAACAGACAATCTTTGGGGGTGTTTGGTTGCACACTTTTTGAGAAAACTTTTCTCAAAACATCTGATAATGGCAAATTTGTAATTAAAAGTTTTCCAGAGATTTCTGTAAATTGTGTTTGGTTCAACAAAAAATTTACAGAAATATTTTCTATAAAATATCAAAACCTACCAAATTTTACAAAAAGCAATTTCCTCTCAAAATGAGAGGAAATCACCAGAAATCTGACACATACCATATTTAATTAAAAACCTACCAAATCTTGTTATTTTCTATAAAGTTATGAGCTATTTTCTTGTTTTGAACCAAACAAGCAAAGTACAAAAAATAAGAAAATTGGTACTTTTTGATTTCTTAAAACTTTTCCTATAATTTTTTTAAGAAATACAAGGAAATCATATTTTAGGTGGAAAACATTTCCTATAATTTCTAGAAATTAAACCAAACACCCCCTTTAACTAAATAAAATACAAATAAATAAAAAAAATCGCTGCATATTGAGGGATGGAAAGATTAGAGATGGAAAAGAAAATATTGCCTCTAATTAAACTTGAATTTGAGAAGATTTTTCATAAAAATTCTCTCTTTTCCCCCTCAATTAACTGCGTAATTCGAACTTAAGTACTGAATGGACCAGCAACGAGACTAACTATAATAATTGACTTACTAGATCTCATCAAAAAGAGATCACATCAAAAAGAATCGGTCGAGGTCGAAAAAATCGAGTGAACACAAAACTTGGTACCTCTTCAGCGGAGACAGAGATCTCGTTGGCTTTCTCCTCGGCCTCCTGCCGAATGAACCGCACCATCTGCTGGATCTGCTTCGAAACATCTGCGTCGTTCATCTTCGCTCAGATCTTGGATCCGACGGCTCTCCTTGCCCTATTCCTCGATGGGAGAATGGATGAACAGAGCAGAGAAAGGAGAGAGACGGAGCAGATCTGAGATCTTTGGGTTTTGTGTTTTTTTTGGTTGGAGAAAAATATGAGTTAAATAAAGGGTTTGTGATTTGGGGATAATTTAAGATAATCAACCAAGTGAATTAGAAATGTCAAGTAGATTACTCTAGCGATAATTACCGATTGGTGGGCGAGAGCCAGGTGAAGTAAAAAGGTAAATCTACTCACGGACGGGGAATCCAAAATTCACTATTCATACGATAGTAAATAATATATTAATATTTACTGTGGTATATTACTGTAGCATATAGAGGGATACTGTAGTAGAAGCGAGATACTGTAGCAGTATAAAAATTTACCGTGCTAACACCGGTAGACTTGGTAGGAAAAAAAAACTCCTAATAAATGTTATGATCAACTTGGGGGAGACAAAATTGAAAAGAGAAATTAAAAAATAATTTTACATAATTAAAAACTTTTAAATTCAAATAGTATAGCCATTGACATTCAAGTTTCCTTATATTACAAAATTATTATGTAGCTTTTTCACGAATTATTTTCCAACCAAACATTGAGCTTTGTACGGGAATGAATTCCTACAATATAATTGTAAATATTCAAAATAATAAATTTGAAGTTAATTCTACGAAACAAATTTTGTGTGCAATATTTGTTGTTATAACATTTACTGTGATTTACTTTTGCATCAAACCAAAAGGTCCCGTGTCTCAAGTGTCCTTTTTAGATTGGTAAGTTGGACTTTGGTATCATAAATAATATCATACTACCATTGAAAAAAGAGTTTGTGAAAAAACTTTTTATGAACTATATTATCCTTATTCTTTCTTGGATATTACATTCTAATCCTAACTAAACTAAGTTAATTATTATTATTAATTAATTATATTATATTCCACTTCAAGTTTGTCTAACTTGGTCCCTGAAACTTTCAATGGTATTGTAAAACTTTACATCATATTAATTATTACTAATATATAAATAATATATTAATAGGCCATTACATGTTAATAAATTACTTATGAAAATAGTAGAAAACATAGAATTGTCCTAAAATTGTACCATGACACTCACATAGGAAAATTATAAAGAATATTCTTACATTTAGGTAATAGTACAGAAGGTACAAACATGCAATTTTAGAAAACATTAGGATATTTAAGTGCAACAAGATACAAGTGGAGGTGCATAACTTTCGTACTATAAATTAATTACAAGTTTGCCTAACTTGGTCACTAAACCCTTCAGTGTTATTGTAAAATTCTACATCATATTAATTATTACTAATGTATAATAATATATTAGTAGACAAGTACATGTTTATTAATTATTTATGGAAAGAGTAGAAAACATAGAATTATCCTAGAATTATACCATGATACTCATATAGGAAAATTACAAAGAGTATTCTTACGTTTAGGTAACAGGACAGTAGGTACAAATATGCAATTTTAAAAAATATTAGGATATTTAAGTGCAGCAAGATACAAGTGGAGGTGTATAACTTTCATAAACTATAAGGTATTTAAGTTCAATTAAGTCTATAAAGATTTAAAACCTTTGTTAGCCATTGTTCTGGTGTTCCCATTCGCTAGAAATATAATGTATAATAAACAAAGCACCGATGAGTGCATTTCAGCAAACAAGGCCCCAATCAACTTCATGGCCCAAGCCCAACAGAGGCCTCGACCACACCGACTCAACAAATCGGCATTCTTTCATGCCAACACAAAAGGTAGGATCAGCCGACCTTATCGTCGAAAACGACCCACCAAGGGCAGTCGACCATTTACTCGGCACCTCACAGAGATGACTTGATGAACATTTCCTATCGACTAAATTGAGAAATAACCTCCGCTTCTTTCCCTGAGCACATGTCAGCATCTCAGTCCACCTCGGACAAGCCTTATCTTGATTCTAGCCTAAAGGTCTTCATGACTTGTCAGCTGCCCACGTGTCTTCTGTCACACCCTCAATCACTTCCCTGAAAATGTGGAGACACCCTCTTTCATACCGAGGTGACTTCCCCTTCAGTCGCCAGTCGATACATGTGAAGCGATAGATGATTAAGCCTGTCAGCATGCCTTCTGTCACACTCTTAATCACTTCCCAGAAAATACAAAGACACACTCTCCCGTACCGAAGTGACTTCCCCTCCAGTCGCCAGCCGACACCTGTAAAGTAAGAGATGACTCGGCTCTTAGCATACACTTTGCCACCTCCTCCCTATGCTTGGCTAGAAGTGACTCATTTATCCCCATCATGGTGATATATACAGATAGACTCTTAACCTCAAAGGGGGGGCCGCTTTCCCTCTAAGAAAGAGAAAGAACACACACAGTTCTTCATATACACTGAGGAGCTCATACAGACCCTCTGTGAATCACATCGGTTCCTGACCTTCCCCTTCCCCACTCAAGTTTCACTAATGTTTGGGTAGAAAATTATTTTTATTGCTGAATTCATTACAACTTCGGACGTTACAATAAATTTAAAATAAAGATAGTACTTTTATAAGACTTTCAATACAATAAAATAAAATTACAACTCTCTTTCAAACCACTCGCAACAGGTGTTTATCACCTATTGCTTTCGCGGGATCTTTGCATGTGTCAGGGTTTATCCGTGGACCACCTGCGGATCGGATCCGGTTATCGAAAAATTAACAAAGCTCTTACTTTACCAAGGAAGTATTCGATTGAAGCACTGAAATCGACCAAGCAAAATCAGTAGCTCTTTCGAGATTAAGACTAAGCCTAATCTCAAGGAACGGACGAACGGGGCTTTAGATCCTTCGAACTCTCCCTCTTTATGCTGAAGAACTTCACCAAGATCTGCTAGCCTCCTCTAAAATTTGTGCTCTCTTGCTCTCCAACTCGGCAGTACCTCCTCGTCTTGATAATAATTCGTCTCCTCTAAAAGGAGGCTCTAGGTTTGTATTTATAGGGCTCCGGATGCAGGGTATTTGGATAAGAATAAGATTTGGCCATATCTTTAGTTGATAATGGTCTAACCATGTTTTTAGATGATATCTAATCAGTTGGGAAGCTCTGGAACGAACAAATCCTAAGAGAATATCAAAAAATGCATTTTCGGGCAGTTGGCGCACGCGGCAGACTCTGGTGTCCCGCGGGGGCGCGGGACACCAAGTGGTGTCCCTGCATCCCGCGGGGGCGCGGGACATCAAATGGTGTCCCCGCGTCCCGCGGGGGCGCGGGAGCTCAGCACTTAGTCATTTTTGGCCTCCCAGACTTGTATTTTTCGTCGTTTTGCATCTTTTGTCATTTTGTTAACTTGTACGCCTCGCTGACTTTCTTCATGCGCTCGTTAGCTTCTATATGGTCTTGAATGGTCCCGTTTGACTCAAATGATGACATTCATTATCTTCTCTCTGTCTCGAGCCATGTTCGGACACCTATAGGTATTTTTGACGCCTACAACTAACTTAACCATCAGAGGAATCACGGGGGAACCGATCCCCACTCTCTCACGAGTTCTTCTTGTATGTGCAGCATGGACTTTAGCCTCCAATTCAAGAACCAGACATAAAGTCGAAGAAGGAGGCGACCCCTTCATTAATATCCTCTATCACGTCCCAGCAAGGACTCAAGAGGAACTGATCCCGCCCCGGATCCGCACATATCCTCTTATGGATATGATTAACTGTTTGATCCTAGTCATCATAGTTTGGCACCCACCGTGGGGCTCTCCTCCCTTTTTCGAGAAGACATGCCAAGTTCTGAACAGGGGTCTAATTCTACTCACCCTAAAGAACAACACTAGACTTGTACCGTCCAAGCTAAATGAAATCGGGAGTTGTATCATTCAAGCTAAGGATGATTAGTTTTGGCTAAGAGGAATCAACGTAAGCATAATCCTCGAGACCTTTGCAACTTTGTGGGGAGTGCTTGCCAAGTACGCCATCTACTAGATGGTAGAGCGACCATTAGCACCCCCAAAGGCCTTCCAGAAGAAGATGCACTATAAGGGTGACTGTCTTCCTTGAACAAGCAGCTCCAACTTTTAATTGCCTTTGTAGAATAACTCTGGCTCCCTGAATACAGAGAAGCCTTGAGTGGAATCACCTAGAGAGCCTTATTCTGACTATGGGTCCTGATCAGGTCCAATATCGCTCAAGCTCCGACTGGCAATATAGCTCATATGAGCACAGGAGCAGCGATCAAGTCTACGCTAGGCGCATTGGACTCTGATACCTCTTTAAAGGGAACAATTCTCATCTATCAGAGATGAGATTGTGGGAAAAACTTGAAGTCTGTAGGCTAGTCAACTTGTTGGGGAGAACGCCTCCGGCTTCTTAAGCATCTTCTTCAAGAAATAATTTCACAATAAAAGTTGCCTAAGCTTTTATGGTCAAAACATGTGACCCGCATGATCTCTGTAAGGGAAGCCGATCCATCCACAGGATGATCCAGAGGCTGCCCTCAAAGAAGATGTGATCTCAGAGAAACCTTGGTTGATGAGATGGCAAAAGCACTTTCGACTCATCACCAGTCAACAATGAAGCGTCTACGGCTACAATTGCAGACGGCTTCACCTTCCATGAAGCTGATTTTAGCTAAGAAACATGGAGCATTTCAAGCATCAGACGCCCCTGAGCATCATACGCCTATGGCGGATACTTTACATAAATGTGTAAATTTTAGTACTAATAAAATCTTACCAACTATGAGTTGACTCACGTCTCGCGCTACAAAGTGCCAAACTTAAGCAAGGATCAAGTGTTCACTAATGCTAAAGACCTAATCAACTTCCATAAGTTCTAGGCATTCGACTCGTCAGTCGAATTTTAAGCTCTTTGTACCTTTTCAGGAATAGACCCAAGGCATCAACCCTATGGTCAACTCCCATAGTCGTCTCTCGGATATATGGGGATATTGAAGACCTAAGTACCTACTTAAGACCTAGGCACCTATTTTATGGAATAAACCCCATTGCACCAACCATGTGGTCGACTCCCACAGTCGCCTCTCGACCATACGGGGATATTAAAGACCTAGGCGCTTACGTAAGACCTAGGCACCCAACCTAAATGTTGTCATTCTGTCAAAAAGGTCATCATATCATCTTACATAAGCCTAAGGTATGATTTCTGAAGGCTCGGATTAATAGTTTTTTGACATACAAACTCAGGCAATATTTTGCCAAGTTTTTATCAATAAAAGAACTACATATCCAGCCAACAAAAGACGATAGGTGAACAAGTTGTCTTGATTCCCCAAGTACAGGTCGATGCATCACAACTGACTCACCCTAGCTAATTTTTAGTTCTCAATCAGAACAAAGTTACAAAGCTAAGTGTAGGCGTATAAAATTGCCTATAGGTCCCACAATATAGCTCGATGACGTCAATTCGACAAACGGACCATCGGGCGACGTATCCAAGCACGACCGTTATCCCGCCAACGCCGAAGCCAAGCCATACGCAACGGAGCAGGTTAACGAGGCGACGAAGCCAATAAATCGCACCCAAGCAGTGGAATGCATCCACTCGCACGCGGAATCAAACCAACGTTTCGGGAAATCACCGAGTCATCTAAACAAGAGCGAACTCGGTGATATAACGATCGAATCAAGATTGGTTGTGGACTCGAACTCAGAAGTGGGTTTACTGCCAAATCAGGAATCGGATCAAAACGAATCGAATCCGAACAAGTCAACCACACAACCGAATCGAAGCCCAAATCAACAACGAATCGGAACCCGAACGACGGAACCCGAATGACGGAAAACCCGAACGACGGACGAAACGAACACACCCGGGGGGACTCGGCCCGAACCGAACCAACCCGGGGTGGCTCGGCCCAAGCCG